>CANSNZ010000626.1:0-178572 GCA_947646795.1 Beta lomatogona | reverse complement strand
CCTTTAAACCTCAATTCACTTAGTTTTTTGCATTTAGGGGCATGTTAGGTCATATATAGTTCCAATAGGTACATATATAACTATAAGAGGTCAATTAAACTCCACTTATATGCTTTGAAACCCATTTTGGGTAAATGAAGGCCATTTCGGGCGGATTTTGGCCTTTAAACCTTAATTCACTTAGTTTTTTGCATTTAGCCGCATGTTAGGTCACATATAGTTCCAATAGGTACATATATAACTATAAGAGTCAACTAAACTCCACTTATATGCTTTGAAACACCATTTGGGGTAAATGAAGGGCCTATTTCGGGCCGATTTTGGCCTTTAAAGCTCAATTCACTTAGTTTTTTTGCATTTAGCCGCATGTTAGGTCATATATAGTTCCAATAGGTACATATATAACTATAAGAGTCAATTAAACTCCACTTATATGCTTTGAAACACATTTTTGGGTAAATGAAGGCCATTTCGGGCCGATTTTGGCCTTTAAAGTTCAATTCACTTAGTTTTTTGCATTTAGCGGCATGTTAGGTCATATATAGTTCCAATAGGTACATATATAACTATAAGAGTCAATTAAACTCCACTTATATGCTTTGAAACACATTTTGGGTAAATGAAGGCCATTTCGGGCCGATTTTGGCCTTTAAAGGTCAATTCACTTAGTTTTTTGCATTTAGCCGCATGTTAGGTCATATATAGTTCCAAATAGGTACATATATAACTATAAGAGTCAATTAAACTCCACTTATATGCTTTGAAACACATTTTGGGTAAATGAAGGCCATTTCGGGCCGATTTTGGCCTTTAAAGCTCAATTCACTTAGTTTTTTGCATTTAGGGGCATGTTAGGTCATATATAGTTCCAATAGGTACATATATAACTATAAGAGTCAATTAAACTCCACTTATATGCTTTGAAACCCATTTTGGGTAAATGAAGGCCATTTCGAGCCGATTTTGGCCTTTAAACCTCAATTCACTTAGTTTTTTGCATTTAGGCGCATGTTAGGTCATATATAGTTCCAATAGGTACATATATAACTATAAGAGTCAATTAAACTCCACTTATATGCTTTGAAACACATTTTGGGTAAATGAAGGCCATTTCGGGCCGATTTTGGCCTTTAAAGCTCAATTCACTTAGTTTTTTGCATTTAGCCGCATGTTAGGTCATATATAGTTCCAATAGGTACATATATAACTATAAGAGTCAATTAAACTCCACTTATATGCTTTGAAACACATTTTGGGTAAATGAAGGCCATTTCGGGCCGATTTTGGCCTTTAAAGCTCAATTCACTTAGTTTTTTGCATTTAGCCGCATGTTAGGTCATATATAGTTCCAATAGGTACATATATAACTATAAGAGTCAATTAAACTCCACTTATATGCTTTGAAACACATTTTGGGTAAATGAAGGGCATTTCGGGCCGATTTTGGCCTTTAAAGCTCAATTCACTTAGTTTTTTGCATTTAGCCGCATGTTAGGTCATATATAGTTCCAATAGGAAGTACATATATAACTATAAGAGTCAATAAAACTCCACTTATATGCTTTGAAACCCTTTTTGGGTAAATGAAGGCCATTTCGGGCCAATTTTGGCCTTTAAAGCTTAATTCACTTAGTTTTTTGCATTTAGCCGCATGTTAGGTCATATATAGTTCCAATAGGTACATATATAACTATAAGAGTCAATTAAACTCCACTTATATGCTTTGAAACACATTTTGGGTAAATGAAGGCCATTTCGGGCCGATTTTGGCCTTTAAAGTTCAATTCACTTAGTTTTTTGCATTTAGCCGCATGTTAGGTCATATATAGTTCCAATAGGTACATATATAACTATAAGAGTCAATTAAACTCCACTTATATGCTTTGAAACACATTTTGGGTAAATGAAGGCCATTTCGGGCCGATTTTGGCCTTTAAAGCTCAATTCACTTAGTTTTTTGCATTTAGCCGCATGTTAGGTCATATATAGTTCCAATAGGTACATATATAACTATAAGAGTCAATTAAACTCCACTTATATGCTTTGAAACACATTTTGGGTAAATGAAGGCCATTTCGGGCCGATTTTGGCCTTTAAAGCTCAATTCACTTAGTTTTTTGCATTTAGCCGCATGTTAGGTCATATATAGTTCCAATAGGTACATATATAACTATAAGAGTCAATTAAACTCCACTTATATGCTTTGAAACACATTTTGGGTAAATGAAGGCCATTTCGGGCCGATTTTGGCCTTTAAAGCTCAATTCACTTAGTTTTTTGCATTTAGCCGCATGTTAGGTCATATATAGTTCCAATAGGTACATATATAACTATAAGAGTCAATTAAACTCCACTTATATGCTTTGAAACACATTTTGGGTAAATGAAGGCCATTTCGGGCCGATTTTGGCCTTTAAAGCCTCAATTCACTTAGTTTTTTGCATTTAGCCGCATGTTAGGTCATATATAGTTCCAATAGGTACATATATAACTATAAGAGTCAATTAAACTCCACTTATATGCTTTGAAACACATTTTGGGTAAATGAAGGCCATTTCGGGCCGATTTTGGCCTTTAAAGCTCAATTCACTTAGTTTTTTGCATTTAGCCGCATGTTAGGTCATATATAGTTCCAATAGGTACATATATAACTATAAGAGTCAATTAAACTCCACTTATATGCTTTGAAACACATTTTGGGTAAATGAAGGCCATTTCGGGCCGATTTTGGCCTTTAAAGCTCAATTCACTTAGTTTTTTGCATTTAGCCGCATGTTAGGTCATATATAGTTCCAATAGGTACATATATAACTATAAGAGTCAATTAAACTCCACTTATATGCTTTGAAACACATTTTGGGTAAATGAAGGCCATTTCGGGCCGATTTTGGCCTTTAAAGCTCAATTCACTTAGTTTTTTGCATTTAGCCGCATGTTAGGTCATATATAGTTCCAATAGGTACATATATAACTATAAGAGTCAATTAAACTCCACTTATATGCTTTGAAACACATTTTGGGTAAATGAAGGCCATTTCGGGCCGATTTTGGCCTTTAAAGCTCAATTCACTTAGTTTTTTGCATTTAGCCGCATGTTAGGTCATATATAGTTCCAATAGGTACATATATAACTATAAGAGTCAATTAAACTCCACTTATATGCTTTGAAACACATTTTGGGTAAATGAAGGCCATTTCGGGCCGATTTTGGCCTTTAAAGCTCAATTCACTTAGTTTTTTGCATTTAGCCGCATGTTAGGTCATATATAGTTCCAATAGGTACATATATAACTATAAGAGTCAATTAAACTCCACTTATATGCTTTGAAACACATTTTGGGTAAATGAAGGCCATTTCGAGCCGATTTTGGCCTTTAAAGTTCAATTCACTTAGTTTTTTGCATTTAGCCGCATGTTAGGTCATATATAGTTCCAATAGGTACATATATAACTATAAGGGTCAATTAAACTCCACTTATATGCTTTGAAATACATTTTGGGTAAATGAAGGCCAATTCGGGCCGATTTTGGCCTTTAAAGTTTAATTCACTTAGTTTTTTGCATTTAGCCGCATGTTAGGTCATATATAGTTCCAATAGGTACATATATAACTATAAGAGTCAATTAAACTCCACTTATATGCTTTGAAACACATTTTGGGTAAATGAAGGCCATTTCGGGCCGATTTTGGCCTTTAAAGGTCAATTCACTTAGTTTTTTGCATTTAGCCGCATGTTAGGTCATATATAGTTCCAATAGGTACATATAATAACTATAAGAGTCAATTAAACTCCACTTATATGCTTTGAAACACATTTTGGGTAAATGAAGGCCATTTCGGGCCGATTTTGGCCTTTAAAGCTCAATTCACTTAGTTTTTTGCATTTAGCCGCATGTTAGGTCATATATAGTTCCAATAGGTACATATATAACTATAAGAGTCAATTAAACTCCACTTATATGCTTTGAAACACATTTTGGGTAAATGAAGGCCATTTCGGGCCGATTTTGGCCTTTAAAGCTCAATTCACTTAGTTTTTTGCATTTAGCCGCATGTTAGGTCATATATAGTTCCAATAGGTACATATATAACTATAAAGAGTCAATTAAACTCCACTTATATGCTTTGAAACACATTTTGGGTAAATGAAGGCCATTTCGGGCCGATTTTGGCCTTTAAAGCTCAATTCACTTAGTTTTTTGCATTTAGCCGCATGTTAGGTCATATATAGTTCCAATAGGTACATATATAACTATAAGAGTCAATTAAACTCCACTTATATGCTTTGAAACACATTTTGGGTAAATGAAGGCCATTTCGGGCCGATTTTGGCCTTTAAAGCTCAATTCACTTAGTTTTTTGCATTTAGCCGCATGTTAGGTCATATATAGTTCCAATAGGTACATATATAACTATAAGAGTCAATTAAACTCCACTTATATGCTTTGAAACACATTTTGGGTAAATGAAGGCCATTTCGGGCCGATTTTGGCCTTTAAAGCTCAATTCACTTAGTTTTTTGCATTTAGCCGCATGTTAGGTCATATATAGTTCCAATAGGTACATATAATAACTATAAGAGTCAATTAAACTCCACTTATATGCTTTGAAACACATTTTGGGTAAATGAAGGCCATTTCGGGCCGATTTTGGCCTTTAAAGTTCAATTCACTTAGTTTTTTGCATTTAGCCGCATGTTAGGTCATATATAGTTCCAATAGGTACATATATAACTATAAGAGTCAATTAAACTCCACTTATATGCTTTGAAACACATTTTGGGTAAATGAAGGCCATTTCGGGCCGATTTTGGCCTTTAAAGCTCAATTCACTTAGTTTTTTGCATTTAGCCGCATGTTAGGTCATATATAGTTCCAATAGGTACATATATAACTATAAGAGTCAATTAAACTCCACTTATATGCTTTGAAACACATTTTGGGTAAATGAAGGCCATTTCGGGCCGATTTTGGCCTTTAAAGCTCAATTCACTTAGTTTTTTGCATTTAGCCGCATGTTAGGTCATATATAGTTCCAATAGGTACATATATAACTATAAAGAGTCAATTAAACTCCACTTATATGCTTTGAAACACATTTTGGGTAAATGAAGGCCATTTCGGGCCGATTTTGGCCTTTAAAGCTCAATTCACTTAGTTTTTTGCATTTAGCCGCATGTTAGGTCATATATAGTTCCAATAGGTACATATATAACTATAAGAGTCAATTAAACTCCACTTATATGCTTTGAAACACATTTTGGGTAAATGAAGGCCATTTCGGGCCGATTTTGGCCTTTAAAGCTCAATTCACTTAGTTTTTTGCATTTAGCCGCATGTTAGGTCATATATAGTTCCAATAGGTACATATATAACTATAAGAGTCAATTAAACTCCACTTATATGCTTTGAAACACATTTTGGGTAAATGAAGGCCATTTCGGGCCGATTTTGGCCTTTAAAGCTCAATTCACTTAGTTTTTTGCATTTAGCCGCATGTTAGGTCATATATAGTTCCAATAGGTACATATATAACTATAAGAGTCAATTAAACTCCACTTATATGCTTTGAAACACATTTTGGGTAAATGAAGGCCATTTCGGGCCGATTTTGGCCTTTAAAGCTCAATTCACTTAGTTTTTTGCATTTAGCCGCATGTTAGGTCATATATAGTTCCAATAGGTACATATATAACTATAAGAGTCAATTAAACTCCACTTATATGCTTTGAAACACATTTTGGGTAAATGAAGGCCATTTCGGGCCGATTTTGGCCTTTAAAGCTCAATTCACTTAGTTTTTTGCATTTAGCCGCATGTTAGGTCATATATAGTTCCAATAGGTACATATATAACTATAAGAGTCAATTAAACTCCACTTATATGCTTTGAAACACATTTTGGGTAAATGAAGGCCATTTCGGGCCGATTATGGCCCTTAAAGCTCAATTCACTTAGTTTTTGCATTTAGCCGCATGTTAGGTCATATATAGTTCCAATAGGTACATATATAACTATAAGAGTCAATTAAACTCCACTTATATGCTTTGAAACACATTTTGGGTAAATGAAGGCCATTTCGGGCCGATTTTGGCCTTTAAAGCTCAATTCACTTAGTTTTTTGCATTTAGCCGCATGTTAGGTCATATATAGTTCCAATAGGTACATATATAACTATAAGAGTCAATTAAACTCCACTTATATGCTTTGAAACACATTTTGGGTAAATGAAGGCCATTTCGGGCCGATTTTGGCCTTTAAAGCTCAATTCACTTAGTTTTTTGCATTTAGCCGCATGTTAGGTCATATATAGTTCCAATAGGTACATATATAACTATAAGAGTCAATTAAACTCCACTTATATGCTTTGAAACACATTTTGGGTAAATGAAGGCCATTTCGGGCCGATTTTGGCCTTTAAAGCTCAATTCACTTAGTTTTTTGCATTTAGCCGCATGTTAGGTCATATATAGTTCCAATAGGTACATATATAACTATAAGAGTCAATTAAACTCCACTTATATGCTTTGAAACACATTTTGGGTAAATGAAGGCCATTTCGGGCCGATTTTGGCCTTTAAAGCTCAATTCACTTAGTTTTTTGCATTTAGCCGCATGTTAGGTCATATATAGTTCCAATAGGTACATATATAACTATAAGAGTCAATTAAACTCCACTTATATGCTTTGAAACACATTTTGGGTAAATGAAGGCCATTTCGGGCCGATTTTGGCCTTTAAAGCTCAATTCACTTAGTTTTTTGCATTTAGCCGCATGTTAGGTCATATATAGTTCCAATAGGTACATATATAACTATAAGAGTCAATTAAACTCCACTTATATGCTTTGAAACACATTTTGGGTAAATGAAGGCCATTTCGGGCCGATTTTGGCCTTTAAAGCTCAATTCACTTAGTTTTTTGCATTTAGCCGCATGTTAGGTCATATATAGTTCCAATAGGTACATATATAACTATAAGAGTCAATTAAACTCCACTTATATGCTTTGAAACACATTTTGGGTAAATGAAGGCCATTTCGGGCCGATTTTGGCCTTTAAAGCTCAATTCACTTAGTTTTTTGCATTTAGCCGCATGTTAGGTCATATATAGTTCCAATAGGTACATATATAACTATAAGAGTCAATTAAACTCCACTTATATGCTTTGAAACACATTTTGGGTAAATGAAGGCCATTTCGGGCCGATTTTGGCCTTTAAAGCTCAATTCACTTAGTTTTTTGCATTTAGCCGCATGTTAGGTCATATATAGTTCCAATAGGTACATATATAACTATAAGAGTCAATTAAACTCCACTTATATGCTTTGAAACACATTTTGGGTAAATGAAGGCCATTTCGGGCCGATTTTGGCCTTTAAAGCTCAATTCACTTAGTTTTTTGCATTTAGCCGCATGTTAGGTCATATATAGTTCCAATAGGTACATATATAACTATAAGAGTCAATTAAACTCCACTTATATGCTTTGAAACACATTTTGGGTAAATGAAGGCCATTTCGGGCCGATTTTGGCCTTTAAAGCTCAATTCACTTAGTTTTTTGCATTTAGCCGCATGTTAGGTCATATATAGTTCCAATAGGTACATATATAACTATAAGAGTCAATTAAACTCCACTTATATGCTTTGAAACACATTTTGGGTAAATGAAGGCCATTTCGGGCCGATTTTGGCCTTTAAAGCTCAATTCACTTAGTTTTTTGCATTTAGCCGCATGTTAGGTCATATATAGTTCCAATAGGTACATATATAACTATAAGAGTCAATTAAACTCCACTTATATGCTTTGAAACACATTTTGGGTAAATGAAGGCCATTTCGGGCCGATTTTGGCCTTTAAAGCTCAATTCACTTAGTTTTTTGCATTTAGCCGCATGTTAGGTCATATATAGTTCCAATAGGTACATATATAACTATAAGAGTCAATTAAACTCCACTTATATGCTTTGAAACACATTTTGGGTAAATGAAGGCCATTTCGGGCCGATTTTGGCCTTTAAAGCTCAATTCACTTAGTTTTTTGCATTTAGCCGCATGTTAGGTCATATATAGTTCCAATAGGTACATATATAACTATAAGAGTCAATTAAACTCCACTTATATGCTTTGAAACACATTTTGGGTAAATGAAGGCCATTTCGGGCCGATTTTGGCCTTTAAAGCTCAATTCACTTAGTTTTTTGCATTTAGCCGCATGTTAGGTCATATATAGTTCCAATAGGTACATATATAACTATAAGAGTCAATTAAACTCCACTTATATGCTTTGAAACACATTTTGGGTAAATGAAGGCCATTTCGGGCCGATTTTGGCCTTTAAAGCTCAATTCACTTAGTTTTTTGCATTTAGCCGCATGTTAGGTCATATATAGTTCCAATAGGTACATATATAACTATAAGAGTCAATTAAACTCCACTTATATGCTTTGAAACACATTTTGGGTAAATGAAGGCCATTTCGGGCCGATTTTGGCCTTTAAAGCTCAATTCACTTAGTTTTTTGCATTTAGCCGCATGTTAGGTCATATATAGTTCCAATAGGTACATATATAACTATAAGAGTCAATTAAACTCCACTTATATGCTTTGAAACACATTTTGGGTAAATGAAGGCCATTTCGGGCCGATTTTGGCCTTTAAAGCTCAATTCACTTAGTTTTTTGCATTTAGCCGCATGTTAGGTCATATATAGTTCCAATAGGTACATATATAACTATAAGAGTCAATTAAACTCCACTTATATGCTTTGAAACACATTTTGGGTAAATGAAGGCCATTTCGGGCCGATTTTGGCCTTTAAAGCTCAATTCACTTAGTTTTTTGCATTTAGCCGCATGTTAGGTCATATATAGTTCCAATAGGTACATATATAACTATAAGAGTCAATTAAACTCCACTTATATGCTTTGAAACACATTTTGGGTAAATGAAGGCCATTTCGGGCCGATTTTGGCCTTTAAAGCTCAATTCACTTAGTTTTTTGCATTTAGCCGCATGTTAGGTCATATATAGTTCCAATAGGTACATATATAACTATAAGAGTCAATTAAACTCCACTTATATGCTTTGAAACACATTTTGGGTAAATGAAGGCCATTTCGGGCCGATTTTGGCCTTTAAAGCTCAATTCACTTAGTTTTTTGCATTTAGCCGCATGTTAGGTCATATATAGTTCCAATAGGTACATATATAACTATAAGAGTCAATTAAACTCCACTTATATGCTTTGAAACACATTTTGGGTAAATGAAGGCCATTTCGGGCCGATTTTGGCCTTTAAAGCTCAATTCACTTAGTTTTTTGCATTTAGCCGCATGTTAGGTCATATATAGTTCCAATAGGTACATATATAACTATAAGAGTCAATTAAACTCCACTTATATGCTTTGAAACACATTTTGGGTAAATGAAGGCCATTTCGGGCCGATTTTGGCCTTTAAAGCTCAATTCACTTAGTTTTTTGCATTTAGCCGCATGTTAGGTCATATATAGTTCCAATAGGTACATATATAACTATAAGAGTCAATTAAACTCCACTTATATGCTTTGAAACACATTTTGGGTAAATGAAGGCCATTTCGGGCCGATTTTGGCCTTTAAAGCTCAATTCACTTAGTTTTTTGCATTTAGCCGCATGTTAGGTCATATATAGTTCCAATAGGTACATATATAACTATAAGAGTCAATTAAACTCCACTTATATGCTTTGAAACACATTTTGGGTAAATGAAGGCCATTTCGGGCCGATTTTGGCCTTTAAAGCTCAATTCACTTAGTTTTTTGCATTTAGCCGCATGTTAGGTCATATATAGTTCCAATAGGTACATATATAACTATAAGAGTCAATTAAACTCCACTTATATGCTTTGAAACACATTTTGGGTAAATGAAGGCCATTTCGGGCCGATTTTGGCCTTTAAAGCTCAATTCACTTAGTTTTTTGCATTTAGCCGCATGTTAGGTCATATATAGTTCCAATAGGTACATATATAACTATAAGAGTCAATTAAACTCCACTTATATGCTTTGAAACACATTTTGGGTAAATGAAGGCCATTTCGGGCCGATTTTGGCCTTTAAAGCTCAATTCACTTAGTTTTTTGCATTTAGCCGCATGTTAGGTCATATATAGTTCCAATAGGTACATATATAACTATAAGAGTCAATTAAACTCCACTTATATGCTTTGAAACACATTTTGGGTAAATGAAGGCCATTTCGGGCCGATTTTGGCCTTTAAAGCTCAATTCACTTAGTTTTTTGCATTTAGCCGCATGTTAGGTCATATATAGTTCCAATAGGTACATATATAACTATAAGAGTCAATTAAACTCCACTTATATGCTTTGAAACACATTTTGGGTAAATGAAGGCCATTTCGGGCCGATTTTGGCCTTTAAAGCTCAATTCACTTAGTTTTTTGCATTTAGCCGCATGTTAGGTCATATATAGTTCCAATAGGTACATATATAACTATAAGAGTCAATTAAACTCCACTTATATGCTTTGAAACACATTTTGGGTAAATGAAGGCCATTTCGGGCCGATTTTGGCCTTTAAAGCTCAATTCACTTAGTTTTTTGCATTTAGCCGCATGTTAGGTCATATATAGTTCCAATAGGTACATATATAACTATAAGAGTCAATTAAACTCCACTTATATGCTTTGAAACACATTTTGGGTAAATGAAGGCCATTTCGGGCCGATTTTGGCCTTTAAAGCTCAATTCACTTAGTTTTTTGCATTTAGCCGCATGTTAGGTCATATATAGTTCCAATAGGTACATATATAACTATAAGAGTCAATTAAACTCCACTTATATGCTTTGAAACACATTTTGGGTAAATGAAGGCCATTTCGGGCCGATTTTGGCCTTTAAAGCTCAATTCACTTAGTTTTTTGCATTTAGCCGCATGTTAGGTCATATATAGTTCCAATAGGTACATATATAACTATAAGAGTCAATTAAACTCCACTTATATGCTTTGAAACACATTTTGGGTAAATGAAGGCCATTTCGGGCCGATTTTGGCCTTTAAAGCTCAATTCACTTAGTTTTTTGCATTTAGCCGCATGTTAGGTCATATATAGTTCCAATAGGTACATATATAACTATAAGAGTCAATTAAACTCCACTTATATGCTTTGAAACACATTTTGGGTAAATGAAGGCCATTTCGGGCCGATTTTGGCCTTTAAAGCTCAATTCACTTAGTTTTTTGCATTTAGCCGCATGTTAGGTCATATATAGTTCCAATAGGTACATATATAACTATAAGAGTCAATTAAACTCCACTTATATGCTTTGAAACACATTTTGGGTAAATGAAGGCCATTTCGGGCCGATTTTGGCCTTTAAAGCTCAATTCACTTAGTTTTTTGCATTTAGCCGCATGTTAGGTCATATATAGTTCCAATAGGTACATATATAACTATAAGAGTCAATTAAACTCCACTTATATGCTTTGAAACACATTTTGGGTAAATGAAGGCCATTTCGGGCCGATTTTGGCCTTTAAAGCTCAATTCACTTAGTTTTTTGCATTTAGCCGCATGTTAGGTCATATATAGTTCCAATAGGTACATATATAACTATAAGAGTCAATTAAACTCCACTTATATGCTTTGAAACACATTTTGGGTAAATGAAGGCCATTTCGGGCCGATTTTGGCCTTTAAAGCTCAATTCACTTAGTTTTTTGCATTTAGCCGCATGTTAGGTCATATATAGTTCCAATAGGTACATATATAACTATAAGAGTCAATTAAACTCCACTTATATGCTTTGAAACACATTTTGGGTAAATGAAGGCCATTTCGGGCCGATTTTGGCCTTTAAAGCTCAATTCACTTAGTTTTTTGCATTTAGCCGCATGTTAGGTCATATATAGTTCCAATAGGTACATATATAACTATAAGAGTCAATTAAACTCCACTTATATGCTTTGAAACACATTTTGGGTAAATGAAGGCCATTTCGGGCCGATTTTGGCCTTTAAAGCTCAATTCACTTAGTTTTTTGCATTTAGCCGCATGTTAGGTCATATATAGTTCCAATAGGTACATATATAACTATAAGAGTCAATTAAACTCCACTTATATGCTTTGAAACACATTTTGGGTAAATGAAGGCCATTTCGGGCCGATTTTGGCCTTTAAAGCTCAATTCACTTAGTTTTTTGCATTTAGCCGCATGTTAGGTCATATATAGTTCCAATAGGTACATATATAACTATAAGAGTCAATTAAACTCCACTTATATGCTTTGAAACACATTTTGGGTAAATGAAGGCCATTTCGGGCCGATTTTGGCCTTTAAAGCTCAATTCACTTAGTTTTTTGCATTTAGGCGCATGTTAGGTCATATATAGTTCCAATAGGTACATATATAACTATAAGAGTCAATTAAACTCCACTTATATGCTTTGAAACACATTTTGGGTAAATGAAGGCCATTTCGGGCCGATTTTGGCCTTTAAAGCTCAATTCACTTAGTTTTTTGCATTTAGCCGCATGTTAGGTCATATATAGTTCCAATAGGTACATATATAACTATAAGAGTCAATTAAACTCCACTTATATGCTTTGAAACACATTTTGGGTAAATGAAGGCCATTTCGGGCCGATTTTGGCCTTTAAAGCTCAATTCACTTAGTTTTTTGCATTTAGCCGCATGTTAGGTCATATATAGTTCCAATAGGTACATATATAACTATAAGAGTCAATTAAACTCCACTTATATGCTTTGAAACACATTTTGGGTAAATGAAGGCCATTTCGGGCCGATTTTGGCCTTTAAAGTTCAATTCACTTAGTTTTTTGCATTTAGCCGCATGTTAGGTCATATATAGTTCCAATAGGTACATATATAACTATAAGAGTCAATTAAACTCCACTTATATGCTTTGAAACACATTTTGGGTAAATGAAGGCCATTTCGGGCCGATTTTGGCCTTTAAACCTCAATTCACTTAGTTTTTTGCATTTAGCCGCATGTTAGGTCATATATAGTTCCAATAGGTACATATATAACTATAAGAGTCAATTAAACTCCACTTATATGCTTTGAAACACATTTTGGGTAAATGAAGGCCATTTCGGGCCGATTTTGGCCTTTAAAGTTCAATTCACTTAGTTTTTTGCATTTAGGCGCATGTTAGGTCATATATAGTTCCAATAGGTACATATATAACTATAAGAGTCAATTAAACTCCACTTATATGCTTTGAAACACATTTTGGGTAAATGAAGGCCATTTCGGGCCGATTTTGGCCTTTAAACCTCAATTCACTTAGTTTTTTGCATTTAGGCGCATGTTAGGTCATATATAGTTCCAATAGGTACATATATAACTATAAGAGTCAATTAAACTCCACTTATATGCTTTGAAACCCATTTTGGGTAAATGAAGGCCATTTCGGGCCGATTTTGGCCTTTAAAGCTCAATTCACTTAGTTTTTTGCATTTAGGGGCATGTTAGGTCATATATAGTTCCAATAGGTACATATATAACTATAAGAGTCAATTAAACTCCACTTATATGCTTTGAAACCCATTTTGGGTAAATGAAGGCCATTTCGGGCCGATTTTGGCCTTTAAACCTCAATTCACTTAGTTTTTTGCATTTAGCCGCATGTTAGGTCATATATTGTTCCAATAGGTACATATATAACTATAAGAGTCAATTAAACTCCACTTATATGCTTTGAAACCCATTTTGGGTAAATGAAGGGCATTTCGGGCCGATTTTGGCCTTTAAACCTCAATTCACTTAGTTTTTTGCATTTAGCCGCATGTTAGGTCATATATAGTTCCAATAGGTACATATATAACTATAAGAGTCAATTAAACTCCACTTATATGCTTTGAAACCCATTTTGGGTAAATGAAGGCCATTTCGGGCCGATTTTGGCCTTTAAAGCTCAATTCACTTAGTTTTTTGCATTTAGCCGCATGTTAGGTCATATATAGTTCCAATAGGTACATATATAACTATAAGAGTCAATTAAACTCCACTTATATGCTTTGAAACCCATTTTGGGTAAATGAAGGGCATTTCGGGCCGATTTTGGCCTTTAAACCTCAATTCACTTAGTTTTTTTGCATTTAACCGCATGTTAGGTCATATATAGTTCCAATAGGACATAGGTACATATGTAACTATAAGAGTCAATTAAACTCCACTTTTATGCTTTGAAACCCATTTTGGGTAAATGAAAGCCATTTCGGGCCGATTTTGGCCTTTAAACCTCAATTCACTTAGTTTTTTGCATTTAGGGGCATGTTAGGTCATATATAGTTCCAATAGGTACATATATAACTATGAGAGTCAATTAAACTCCCCTTATATGTTTTGAAACCCATTTCGGGTAAATGAAGGCCATTTCGAGCCGATTTTGGCGTTGAAACCTCAATTCACTTAGTTTTTTGCATTTAGGGGCATGTTAGGTCATATATAGTTCCAATAGGTACATATATATCTATAAGAGTCAATTAAACTCCACTTATATGCTATGAAACCCATTTTGGTTAAATGAAGGCCATTTCCGTCCGATTTTGGCCTTTAAACCACAATTCACTTAGTTTTTTGCATTTAGCCGCATGTTAGGTCATATATAGTTCCAATAGGTACATATATAACTATAAGAGTCAATTAAACACCACTTATATGCTTTGAAACCAATTTTGGGTAAAATGAAGGCCATTTCGGGCCGATTTTGGCCTTTAAACCTCAATTTACTTAGTTTTTTGCATTTAGCCGCATGTTAGGTCATATATAGTTCCAATAGGTACATATATAACTATAAGAGTCAATTAAACTCCACTTATATGCTTTGAAATCCATTTTGGGTAAATGAATGGCATTTCGGGCCGATTTTGGCCTTTAAACCTAAATTCACTTAGTTTTTTTGCATTTAACCGCATGTTAGGTCATATATAGTTCCAATAGGACATAGGTACATATGTAACTATAAGAGTCAATTAAACTCCACTTATATGCTTTGAAACCCATTTTGGGTAAATGAAGGCCATTTCGGGCCGATTTTGGCCTTTAAACCTCAATTCACTTAGTTTTTTGCATTTAGGGGCATGTTAGGTCGTATATAGTTCCAATAGGTACACATATAACTATGAGAGTCAATTAAACTCCACTTATATGCTTTGAAACCCATTTCGGGTAAATGAAGGCCATTTCGGGCCGATTTTGGCCTTTAAAGTTCAATTCACTTAGTTTTTTGCATTTAGCCGCATGTTAGGTCATAAATAGTTTACATATATATCTATAAGAGTCAATTAAACTCCACTTATATGCTTTGAAACCCATTTTGGGTAAATGAAGGCCATTTCGGGCCGATTTTGGCCTTTAAACCTCAATTCACTTAGTTTTTTGCATTTAGCCGCATGTTAGGTCATATATAGTTCCAATAGGTACATATATAACTATAAGAGTCAATTAAACTCCACTTATATGCTTTGAAACCCATTTTGGGTAAATGAAGGCCATTTCGGGCCGATTTTGGCCTTTAAAGCTCAATTCACTTAGTTTTTTGCATTTAGGGGCATGTTAGGTCATATATAGTTCCAATAGGTACATATATAACTATAAGAGTCAATTAAACTCCACTTATATGCTTTGAAACCCATTTTGGGTAAATGAAGGCCATTTCGGGCCGATTTTGGCCTTTAAACCTCAATTCACTTAGTTTTTTGCATTTAGGGGCATGTTAGGTCATATATAGTTCCAATAGGTACATATATAACTATAAGAGTCAATTAAACTCCACTTATATGCTTTGAAACCCATTTTGGGTAAATGAAGGCCATTTCGGGCCGATTTTGGCCTTTAAACCTCAATTCACTTAGTTTTTTGCATTTAGGCGCATGTTAGGTCATATATAGTTCCAATAGGTACATATATAACTATAAGAGTCAATTAAACTCCACTTATATGCTTTGAAACCCATTTTGGGTAAATGAAGGGCATTTCGGGCCGATTTTGGCCTTTAAACCTCAATTCACTTAGTTTTTTTGCATTTAGCCGCATGTTAGGTCATATATAGTTCCAATAGGTACATATATAACTATAAGAGTCAATTAAACTCCACTTATATGCTTTGAAACCCATTTTGGGTAAATGAAGGCTATTTCAGGTCGATTTTGGCCTTTAAACCTCAATTTACTTAGTATTCTTTCCTTTCCACATTTAGCCACATGTTTCCTTTCCGCAATGAATGCCACTTAATATTTGTTTGTTTCTTGTTTTTATAGAATATGTTCCATATTACTCAGAAGGGGAGAAAAATTAAGGGCATTTCTATCATATAAGGATAATTTTAGCTTTCAAAAATTTTTAAGTGGGATGGATACAAATGGAAAAAGAAGGAGGAAAAAAAAGAGGAAAAATAAAAAATCAAAGAAAAATGAGGGACGGAGAAGGGGGGGGAAAAAAAAAAAAAAAAAAAGGAAGGGGAGGAGAGGAAGATATTTCAAAAGGAGTCTTTCCCCCCTAAAGTTGGGGGGAAAATAAAACTAGAAGAATGGGGGGCATTTGTTGCCCCCAAAATACTACATAGGAGATGGTGGTAAGTATTACACTTTAAACTATATATATTCGACTTTGTGTTTTCCCCTTTCAATACAATTACATGTGTTTTCTAATTGCCCATGTGAATTTATAGGCTAAGCGTGAGAAACATTCACACTGTGCAAGATAGAGGAAGCACTACCATCATATGGGTTCCCAAACTTATGCGAGTGCGAGAAAGTTGTGGATTGACGAGAAATTTTACCCTTCTACCAATACAATTACAACGCCATCTTCTAGCCCAAAGGCCGCGCCATCTGTCAAAGTTGATCGTGTCGCTGATTGGTGGTGCTCCTTGCATTGGTGTGATATCAACAATCAAATGACCATTTCAGATCCGGGAACCTTGAAGATAGCCAATGCCGTTGTAAGTACATGCACTACCAATCTAGCTTCTATTACATGGAATACCAATCCACCACCGCACGCCCCCCGCCTTGCTGCCCCCAACCCCCTTGCCCCCGCCACTTCACGCCCCACCCCCGCACACTCCCCAACCCCCCGCACACTGCCCCCCCCCACCCGCACAACCCCCACCCCCTGCACACTCCCCTCACCACTCGCACACTCCCCCGCACACACCCCCACCCCCCCGCACACTCCCCACCCCCGCACACCGCACCCCGCACACACCCCCACACCCCGCACACACGCCCCCTAACACACTCCCCCCGCACACGCCCCCCCCCCCCGCACACTCCCCCCTGCACACTGCCCCCGCACGCCGCACACCGCCCCCCACCCCTTGCTCCCCGCACACACTGTCCCTTGCACACTGCCCCCACCCCCCGCACACTCCCTCAACCCCCTGCTCCGCCCTACACAGTGCTGCCCCACCCCCTGCTGCTGCCGCTTATGATGTTGATTTTTTTTTTAAAAACTTACCGTTGTTAATTTCTCTATAGATGGGGCTCAAGCAAAAAGGGGTTAGCGGCAAGTTCACTCCCCAAGGCAACAAAGATGCCCTTTATGAGACTTTGGGAAAGGACCACAGTGGACGTTTGAGGGGTTTTGGTGGTATTCGTCTAGGTGTGACAAAAGCGTATTCTAAAGATTACTCCGTGGGTACAAAATCACGCTCTCAACCACATGATATGGAAGCTATGACACGCTATTCGAAAATACGAGAAAGTACGGAGAAACTCACGGAGAGTTTCAACACGGCCCTCCCGCTTGGTTTACCGCGATACATCAACCTAAACGATCGTCTTTGAGGACAAAGCTACCATCCTAACACACAAAATTCCCCACCATCTATACTGAGTTAGAGGTAACTATTATCCTTATAATTTTTAAAACTAAGTAACATGTTATATTCTGTAATTACATGTTCGTAACCTCAATTTCTTTTACTTTTTGAAGGAAGAAACGCCTTGCCAGCTTTTACTAGATGTAAAAGATGAGGGTTTGATTATGGTGGCTGTAGGAAATGCACAACCACGAAGTGAACGAGCAATAGTCCATCATGAGCCTGTGGACAATGAGCACTTGGCGGTTAGTGTAGTCACCATTACTCCTGGTTACGAAGACTTTGCTCTTCCGCTGCCTAAATCGTCAATTGATATAAATGTCTTGATCGACGCTCGTGGTGGTTATGTGTTGTGGCCATCGGCATGGGTGAGGTTTTCAGACGAGGTAAATTGAAGCAACTTAAATCCATATTCATAATGATTTGTTTCATACCTATTAACTAACTAAGTTGAATGTTTTTACCGTTGAATTATTAGGTTTTGGAGAGAATAAACAAGCCCAAGGAAAGCAAGGCAGACTCACCTCCTCTAGAGAAGGCGAAGAAGGGTTCAGAGAAGAAGGGTTCAAGCAGGCCATATAAGGCCATTTTGGGTAAAGGAATGCAAGATTCAAGTCACCAAGAAAAATCAACTACAGATACTTGGATCGAGAAACCAAAGATAGAGTGTCTCACTAAGGCATGCATATGGCTACATGCAAATGCGTGTGATATGTCGGATGATGCACCTCTCTAGGTGAATTTGGGTACCACGCAATTCAACTACTTTGAGGATACATCGACATGGGTGTCTAAGGGTGATTTGAAAGAGTTCCTTTGCGGAGAGATGTTGAATGTTTCCTTGATTCAAGTCTTCATGAGGTAAAACATTTGTACTTTTGAAGTAAATAAAATGCTTTGCAATATACAATAATATATTTATGTTACGAAGTTGGTTGTGATTTAATGATTACTCCAAGATGATCGTTGTGGACGCAAGAGCATACAAGAGCAATTTGGGTGGTTATGTCCAAATTTCACCCGAGCCGACAATTGTTTGCAAAACACAAATGAGGTGAAGGAGTATATTTGGCTATGTATCAAAACATCTCTATGTGCACAACATAAGTTCATACTTGCCCCTTGTTTTGAAGAGTATAGTTCTTAACCTTGTATCTATTTTTACCACTTTAATTATCATTATATATACAATAGAAGTACTCACATGATTGCTTCCTAACTGTTTTGGCATTTTAGTCTCCATTGGTCGCTCGTTGTGATTTGTCCTTCAAACAACACAGTATATCATTTTGATTCAATAGCTCAAGATCCACCACGACACTTATTCCTCAAATCATGCATAAATAGGTATATTGTTATTTAAAATGCTCAACATTACACTTTTTACTAATTTAATTCTTTGGCCACTTCTCACATGAAATTAACTTAACTACAGATCTTTGAAGAAATTTAAGAGCACGGGAAAAATACCTGAATGGAAAGCAATGAAGTTAATACATATTAGTTAAGCTATTTCTTTCTTTTAGCAAAAAACAGCCATGTATGTTTCATAATTACATGATTTTTTTATGTAATTCTATAATTAGTGTGCTTAGCAACCGGGCGGGGGGAACCAAGTGTGGCTACTATGTGTTGAGGTTCATGTTCGATATAGCCTCAAGTTGCAAGGAAGTCGGGGATATTGAGAAGGTATATACATATATAACTAATATATGTAGCTTAATTTAAAGTCGATTTTGGCCACTTAAGCTCAATTTCTTTAGTTTCCCGCATTTAACAACATGTTAGGCCATCTACACTTCTAACAAATACATACATAACTATTAGAATCAATTGAACTCCACTCATATGCGTCGAAAGCCATTTTGGGTAAATGTATGTCATTTAGGGCCGATTTTAGCCTTTAAAGCTCAATTCACTTAGTTTTGTTTTCTTTCCGCATTTATCCGCATGTTAAGTCATATATAGTTCCAATAGGTACATATATAACTGTAAGAGTCAATGAAACTCCGCTCATATGCTTTGAAACCCATTTTGGGTAAATGAAGGCCATTTCGGGCCGCTTTTGGCCTTCGACGCTCATTTCACTTAGTTTCCCGCATTTAACCACATGTTAGGTCATATATAGTTCCAATAGTTACATATATAACTATAAGAGTCAATTAAAGTTCACTCATATGCATTGAAACCCATTTTGGGTAAATGAAGGCCGTTTTGGGCCCATTTTAGCCTTCAAAGCTCATTTCACTTAGTTTCCCGCATTTAGCCACATGTTAGGTCATATATAGTTCCAATAGGTACATATATAACTATAAGAGTCAATTAAAGTTCACTCATATGCTTTGAAACCCATTTTGGGTAAATGAAGGCCGTTTCGGGCCCATTTTGGCCTTCGAAGCTCATTTCACTAAGTTTCCCGCATTTAGCCACATGTTAGGTCATATATAGTTCCAATAGGTACATATATAACTATAAGAGTCAATTAAAGTTCACTCATATGCTTTGAAACCCGTTTTGGGTATATGAAGGCCATTTTGGGCCGATTTTGGCCTTTAAAGTTCAATTCACTTAGTTTTTTGCATTTAGCCGCATGTTAGGTCATAAATAGTTTACATATATAATTAGAAGAGTCAATTAAACTCCACTTATATGCTTTGAAACACATTTTGGGTAAATGAAGGCCTTTTCGGGCTAATTTTGGCCTTCGAAGCTCATTTCAGTTACTTTCCCGTATTTAGCCACATATTAGGTCATATATAGTTCTAATAGGTACATATATAACTATAAGAGTCAATTAAACTCCCTTATATGCTTTGAAACCCAGTTTGGGTAAATGAAGGCCATTTCGGGCCGATTTTGGCCTTTAAACCTCAATTCACTTAGTTTTTTGCATTTAGGGGAATGTTAGGTCATATATAGTTTCAATAGGTACATATATAACTATAAGAGTTAATTAAACTCCATTTATATGCTTTGAAACCCATTTTGGGTAAATGAAGGCCATTTCGGGCCGATTTTGGGCTTTAAACCTCAATTCACTTAGTTTTTTGTATATAGGGGCATGTTAGGTCATATATAGTTCCAATAGGTACATATATAACTATAAGAGTCAATTAAACTCAACTTATATGCTTTGAAACCCATTTTGGGTATATAAAGGCCATTCTCGACCGATTTTGGCCTTTAAACCTCAATTCACTTAGTTTTTTGCATTTAGCCGCATGTTAGGTCGTATATAGTTCCAATAGGTACATATACCTATAAGAGTCAATTAAACTCCACTTATATGCTTCGAAACCCATTTTGGGTAAATGAAGGCCATTTTGGGCCGATTTTGGCCTTTAAACCTCAATTCACTTAGTTTTTTGCATTTAGCCGCATGTTAGGTCATATATAGTTCCAATAGGTACATATATAACTATAAGAGTCAATTAAACGCCACTTATATGCTTTGAAACCCATTTTGGGTAAATGAAGGTCTTTTCTGTTTGACTAAATTAGTGCTTCAAACTATATTTGTTAATTAAGTCCTATGTTTTAGTTGTAGCTACAACTTACAATTAGTGGGTTTGTGTTTTACTAAGTCAATAGTGCAGTTTCATGTTAGTGGTTAGTGGGACTTTGCTTTACAAGCATGACATCTCACGTTCCTAGTTTATAGGGTTCAGTTATGTTATTTGGTGTCTATTTAAGTACTTTGTGTTTCCATTTTCTATTGTGATGAGTAATATTTCTCTTTCTTCACTTTACCTTTACTGTTAGTAAGTAAATTTCCCCAACATATTTGTGGTATCAGAGCTAGCAAAAAGAGTAAAGTAAGAGAGAGAATTTCTTTGAGAGTTACCCACCAAAATTTCCATCCACCGTGAACTAGCAGAGTGCAAACACAAAGTGAGGCAAACACAAAGTGAAAAACAGCAATGGCTAACAATGGAGTCACTTCTTCCTCCCAACCTTTAATTTCCATCTTCAAAGGGGAAAAGTATCATCTTTGGAGTCTCAAAATGCAGACTATGTTTAAGTCCCAAAAGCTATGGGAAATGGTGGAGACCGGTTATGATGAACCGGACCCGGCGCTGGCGGTGCCCAACCAGCAGTTACGGGAGAACCGCAAGAAAGATGCAAAGGCGTTGTTTTTCATTCAGTCTGCTTTGGATGATGATATATTTCCCCGTATTTTCGCAGCCACTAATGCGCATCAAGCATGGGCCATACTCAAACAAGAGTATTTGGGGGATCAACGAGTGATTAAGGTACGATTGCAAACTCTTCGAATTGCTTTTGTGGAATTAACCATGGGGGAAACTGAACCTATTCAAAAGTATTTGTCAAGAGTGACTGAAATTGTTAGTCAAATGAGATCTTATGGAGAAACCATGAGTAATGAAATTGTTGTCTCCAAGGTTTTGAGAACTCTAAATGAAAAATTTGCTCATGTTGTTCCGGCAATTGAAGAATCAAAGGACTTATCCACTTACACCTTTGATGAATTAATGAGTTCTCTGCTAGCACATGAAGCTAGGTTTCCCAAATCTAGCACCAAGGTGGAAGAAAAGGCTTTTCAAGCAAAGGGTGAGACTTCCTTTAAGGGAAGAACAGAAAATTTCGGAGGTCGTGGACATAGCATAGGCGACTTCCGTGGTCGTGGTCGTGGCCGCGGTGGTGGCAGAGGCCGTGGTCAATATGGTGATCGTCAACACAAGAGCTCCCTTCAATGCCACTATGCAAGAAGTTTGGCCATAAGGAGTCTGACTGTTAGACCAAGCAAAGAGAAGACAAGCAAGCCAACTATGTTGAGAATGTTGACAGTGAGTGCAAACTGTTTGTGGTGCAATCTCCACCGGAAACTACAAATGATGGAGTCTGGTTTGTGGATAGTGGATGTTCCAATCATATGTGTGGTGTGAAGACAATGTTCAAGGAGTTAGATGAATCAAAGAAAGGAGAAGTCCGTATCGGAGACAACAAGCTGATGCAAGCTCATGGGATGCAAGCTCATGGGAAAGGTGTCATTGGCATCAAGACTGATCAGGGTAATGTAAAACTTCTTAATGATGTTCAATATGTTCCAAATTTGGCTTGCAATATGTTAAGTGTTGGACAATTATTAAGAAGTGGTTACTCTGTCTTGTTTGATAATGTTACTTGTTCAATTCATGATAAAAAATCTAGTGCCCTAGTAGTTAGCATACCAATGACACAAAATAAGATGTTTCCTTTGAATGTTAGTGAAGTAAAAAATTGTGCTTTGGTTTCTAAACATGATGACGATGCTAAATTATGGCATTTGCGGTACGGGCATTTGAATGAAAAGGGCCTACAATTATTGTCAAGGAAGAAAATGGTTGTAGGTTTGCCTAAGCTTGGTGGTTTCAGTTTTTGTGAAGGGTGTGTTTATGGGAAACATAGCAGAAATTCGTTTCCTGTAAACAAATCTTATCGAGCTTCTTGTTGTCTAGAGATTGTGCATGCTGATTTGTGTGGCCCGATGAGTGTGGAGTCCACTGGTGGTAGTAAGTATTTCTTGCTTTTTACTGATGATTATAGTCGTTTGAGCTGGGTGTACTTTCTGAAGTCCAAATCGGAAACTTTTGAATATTTCAAGAAGTTCAAGGCATTGGTGGAAAATGAGAGTGGCTATAAAATTAAGGTGCTTCGCACTGACAGAGGAGGTGAATTTACCTCTAATGCATTCAATGATTATTGTGAGATGTATGGTATCCGGAGGGAGCTCACTGCACCTTACACTCCTCAACAAAATGGAGTAGCGGAGCGTAAAAACAGAACCGTTGTTGAGATGGCACGGAGAATGATGGCAGCTGCACGTCTTCCTAAGGAGTTTTGGGCAGAAGCTGTAGCAACATCAGTATATTTGCTGAATGTTTCTCCGACACGAGCCGTGTTTAACAGGACTCCTTATGAAGCATGGAAGGGAAGAAAGCCACAGGTCAGTCATTTCAGAGTTTTTGGTTGCATAGCTTATGCCTTAGATACATCTAATTCACGCCAAAAGCATGATCAAAAGTCATTTAAATGTATTTTCATTGGCTATAGTACTAACTCTAAGGCATATAAGCTGTATAACCCCATAAGTGGCAAGGTGATTATTAGCAGAGATGTGAAGTTCAATGAAGCTGAGACATGGATAGGGGAGCCCAGCAGCAAGATAAAACCATTAGCTGTCCACATTGCTCCTCTTAATGCAGCTCCTCCTACTGAACCTGCACAATCAAAGTCATCTGAACCATCTTCTCCGAATGCAAGCAGTACCAATAGCAACTCCTCTACTCCCATAAGTAATCAAGCCTCTCCTTCCAGCTCTTCTTCAGAGCCATCTCCACAACAATACCATTCAATAAGGGAGATATATGCTACCTGCAATTTTGCCTTGTATGCTTCCGACCCTACGAATTATGAAGATGCAGCAGGTTGTCAGATTTGGCAGAGTGCAATGGCCGAGGAAATTTCTGCAATTGAAAGGAATGAGACATGGGAGTTGGTAAATTTGCCGGAAGGGAAAAATGTCATTGGCTTAAAATGGGTGTACCGGACAAAGTATAATGCTGATGGAGAAATTCAGAAGCATAAAGCTCGACTGGTCGCTAAGGGGTACTCACAACAACAAGGTATTGATTTTGATGAGACTTTCTCACCTGTTGCTCATTTTGAAATGGTGAGAACTTTTCTTGCTTTGGCGGCACAACTCAAGTGGCCTGTGTACCAGTTCGATGTCAAGTCTGCCTTCCTTAATGGTGAGTTGGGTGAAGAAGTGTATGTTGCTCAACCTGATGGGTTTGCTGTGAGTGGCGAAGAAAACAAAGTGTACAAGCTTAAAAAGGCTTTATACGGCCTTAAGCAGGCTCCGCGAGCCTGGTACAACAAGGTGGATTCTTACTTTCTTGAGAAAGGATTTGAGAGAAGCCCAAATGAGCCAACCCTTTATGTGAAGAAGCAAGGTATGTCTGATTTTATTGTGGTGTGTCTATATGTTGACGAAATGATTTATATGGGATCAAATGAAGAAGTAGTAGAGGAGTTTAAGTCCCACATGATGCAGAAGTTTGAGATGTCTGATTTGGGTTTATTACATTATTTTCTTGGGCTTGAAGTGGTGCAAAATTCTGATGGCATTTTTATTTCTCAAAAAAAATATGCCACTGATTTACTTAAGAAGTTTAATATGCTGAACTGTAAACCTGCCCCTGCACCTATGAATGTCAATGAAAAATTAGTTGTTGAGGATGGTACAGGGATGGCGGATGCAAGGAGATATCGTAGTATTGTTGGGGGCCTGAATTATTTGTCACATACTAGGCCTGATATTGCATTTTTTGTGAGTGTAATATCTAGGTTTATGCATAATCCTACTCAACAACACTATGGAGCAGCAAAGCAGAGGTTACGGTATGTTAATAGCACTATTGATCTTGGAATTTGGTATACCCATGTAGCAAATTTCAAGTTGATGGGCTTTTCGGATAGTGATTGGGCTGGATGTTTAGAAGATCGAAAGAGTACTTCTGGGTATATGTTTTCTCTTGGGTCTGGTGCTATTTCTTGGAGTTCTAAGAAGCAGGATGTTGTAGCATTATCAACCTCCGAAGCTGAGTATATTGCGGACACATGAGCAGCCTGTCAAGCAATATGGTTACGCAGATTGTTAGCTGATTTCCTTCAAGTTCAGGGAGGTGCAACAGAAATTTTCTGTGACAACAAAGCAACCATTTCAATGACAAAAAATCCAGCACATCACAGCAGGACTAAGCATATAGATTTACGCTATCATTTCATTCGCAACCTGGTAAGCAGTGGAGCCATAGTCCTGACATATTGTAACACAAATGAGCAAGTTGCAGACATTTTAACAAAGTCTCTGGCACAAGCCAAGCATCACTACTTTCGTTTGCAAATGGGAGTTGTAGAAATTGAAGCAGGGGGAGTGTTTGACTAAATTAGTGCTTCAAACTATATTTGTTAATTGAGTCCTATGTTTTAGTTGTAGTTACAACTTACAGTTAGTGGGTTTGTGTTTTACTAAGTCAATAGTGCAATTTCATGTTAGTGGTTAGTGGGACCTTGCTCTACAAGCATGACATCTCACGTTCCTAGTTTATAGGGTTCAGTTATGTTATTTGGTGTCTATTTAAGTACTTTGTATTTCCATTTTCTAGTGTGATGAGTAATATTTCTCTTCCTTCACTTTACCTTTACTGTTAGTAAGTAAATTTCCCCAACAATTTCGGGCCGATTTTGGCCTTAAAACCTCAATTCACTTAGTTTTTTGTATTTAGGGGCATGTTAGGTCATATATAGTTCCAATAGGTACATATATAACAATAAGAGTCAATTAAACTCCACTTATATGCTTTGAAACCTATTTTGGGTAATTGAAGGCCATTTCCGGCCGATTTTGGCCTTTAAACCTGATTTCACTTAGTTTTTTGCATTTAGCCGCATGTTAGGTCATATATAGTTCCAATAGGTACATATATAATTATGAGACTCAATTAAATTCCACTTATATGCTTTGAAACCCATTTCGGGTAAATGAAGGCCATTTCGAGCCGATTTTGGTCTTTAAACCTCAATTCACTTAGTTTTTTGCATTTAGGGGCATGTTAGGTCATATATAGTTCCAATAGGGTGCATATGTATCTATAAGAGTCAATTAAACTCCACTTATATGCTTTGAAACCCATTTTGGGTAAATGAAGGCCATTTCGGACCGATTTTGGCCTTTAAACCTCAATTCGCTTAGTTTTTTGCATTTAGGGGCATGTTAGGTCATATGTAGTTCCAATAGGTACATATATAACTATAAGAGTCAATTAAACTCCACTTATATGCTTTGAAATCTATTTTGGGTAATTGAAGGCCATTTCCGGCCGATTTTGGCCTTTAAACCTGATTTCACTTAGTTTTTTGCATTTAGCCGCATGTTAGGTCATATATAGTTCCAATAGGTACATATATAATTATGAGAGTCAATTAAACTCCACTTATATGCTTTGAAACCCATTTCGGGTAAATGAAGGCCATTTCAAGCCGATTTTGGCCTTTAAACCTCAATTCACTTAGTTTTTTGCATTTAGGGGCATGTTAGGTCATATATAGTTCCAATAGGGTGCATATATATCTATAAGAGTCAATTAAACTCCACTTATATGCTTTAAAACCCATTTTGGGTAAATGAAGGCCATTTCGGGCCGATTTTGGCCTTTAAACCTCAATTCGCTTAGTTTTTTGCATTTAGGGGCATGTTAGGTCATATATAGTTCCAATAGGTACATATATAACTATAAGAGTCAATTAAACTCCACTTATATGCTTTGAAACCCATTTTGGGTAAATGAAGGGCATTTCGGGCCGATTTTGGCCTTTAAACCTCAATTCACTTAGTTTTTTTGCATTTAGGGGCATGTTAGGTCATATATAGTTCCAATAGGTACATATATAACTATAAGAGTCAATTAAACTCCACTTATATGCTTTGAAACCCATTTTCGGTAAATGAAGGCCATTTCGGGCCGATTTTTGCCTTTAAACCTCAATTCGCTTAGTTTTTTGCATTTAGGGGCATGTTAGGTCATATATAGTTCCAATAGGTACATATATAACTATAAGAGTCAATTAAACTCCACTCATATTCTTTGAAACCCATTTTGAGTAAATGAAGGCCATTTCGGGCCGATTTTGGCCTTTAAACCTCAATTCACTTAGTTCTTTGCATTTAGGGGCATGTTAGGTCATATAAAGTTCCAATAGGTACATATATAACTATAAGAGTCAATTAAACTCCACTTATATGCTTTGAAACCCATTTTGGGTAAATGAAGGCCATTTCGGGCCGATTTTGGCCTTTAAACCTCAATTCACTTAGTTTTTTACATTTAAGGGCATGTTAGGTCATATATAGTTCCGATAGGTACATATATAACTATAAAAGTCAATTAAACTCCACTTATATGCTTTGAAACCCATTTTGGGTAACTGAAGGCCATTTCGGGCCGATTTTGGCCTTTAAACCTCAATTCACTTAGTTTTTTGCATTTAGGGGCATGTTAGGTCATATATAGTTCCAATAGGTACATATATAACTATAAGAGTCAATTATACTCCACTTATATGCTTTGAAACCCAGTTTGGGTAAATGAAGGCCATTTCGGGCCGATTTTAGCCTTTAAACCTCAATTCACTTAGTTTTTGGTATTCAGGGGCATGTTAGGTCATATATAGTTCCAATAGGTACATATATGACTATAAGAGTCAATTAAACTCCACTTATATGCTTTGAAACCCATTTTGGGTAAATGAAGGCCATTTCGGGCCGATTTTGGCCTATTAACCTCAATTTACTTAATATTCTTTCCTTTCCGCATTTAGCCACATGTTTCCTTTCCGCAATGAAAGCCTCTTAATATTTGTTTGTTTTTTGTTTTTATAGAATACGTTCCATATTACTCCTAATGAGAAAAATAAGGCGGCATTTCTAGCCGCGGTGGTCAAAAGATTTAGAGCTTTCAACTGCAAACTAATGAGTGGGTGGATCACGAAATGGAGAAAGAGGACTGTAAAGAGGAGGAAAATTCAAAAATCAAAGCAGTTGAGACGGACAAGGAGGCCGAAAAAGAAACATAAAAGGAAGGGGGAGAGGAAGAGACATTTCAACCGGATTCTTTGCCTCATCAGATTTGGGGACATATAAAACTAGAAGATTGGGAGGCATTTGTTGCCCAAATACTACGCCGGAGATGGTGGTAAGTATTGCACTTTAAACTATATATATTCGACTTTGCATGTTCCCTTTCAATACAATTACATGTGTTTTCTAATTGCCCATGTGAATTTATAGGCTAAGCGTGAGAAACATTCTCACTGTGCAAGATAGAGGAAGCACTACCATCATATGGGTTCCCAAACTTATGCGAGTGCGAGAAAGTTGTGGATTGACGAGAAATTTTACCCTTCTACCGATACAACTACAACGCCATCTTCTAGCTCAAAGGCCGCGCCATCTGTCAAAGTTGATCGTGTCGCTGATTGGTGGTGCTCCTTGCATAGGTGTGATATAAACAATCAAATGACCATTTCAGATCCGGGAACCTTGAAGATAGCCAATGCCGTTGTAAGTACATGCACTACCAATCTAGCTTCTATTACATGGAATACCAAGCCACCACTGCACAGCCCCCCGCCTTGCTGCCCCCAACCCTGCTGCCCCGCCACTTCACAGCCCCCCCACCACCCCTTGCACACTCCCCCCCCCCGCACACTGCCCCCCCCACACGCCCACACCCCTAACAATCGCCCCATCCCCCGCACACCGCCCCGACCCCTTGCTCCCCCGCACACCGCCCCCCAGACCCGCACAACCCCCCACCCCCCGCACCCCCCCCGCACTGCCTCCCCACCCCATGCACACTCCCCCACCACCTCGCACACTCCCCCGCACACAGCCCCCCCCCCCCGCACACTCCCCTCGCACAATCCCCCGCCCACCGCCCCCGCACACTCCCCACCCCCTGCACACCGCACCCCCCCGCACACTGCCCCCCACCCCCCGCACACCCCCCTAACACACTCCCCCTCGCACACGCCCCCCCCCTCGCACACCGCCCCCTTTGCACACGCCCTCGCACGCCGCACACCGCCCCCACCCCCTTGCTCCCCCGCACACCGGCCCCCTGCACACCGCCCCCACCCCCCCGCACACTCCCCCACCCCTGCTGCTGCCGCTTATGATGTTGAATTTTTTTTAAAAACTTACCGTTGTTAATTTCTCTATAGATGGGGCTCAAGCAAAAATAGGTTAGCGGCGAGTTCACTCCCCAAGGCAACAAAGATGCCCTTTATGAGACTTTGGGAAAGGACCACAGTGGACGTTTGAGGGGTTTTGGTGGTATTCGTCTAGGTGTGACAAAAGCGTATTCTAAAGATTACTCCGTGGGTACAAAATCACGCTCTTAACCACATGATATGGAAGCTATGACACAAGCTATTGGGGAGAAGCTTACGGAGGAAATTACGGAGAAAGTGACGGAGAAACTCACGGCGAGTTTCAACGCGATCCTCTCACAGTTTGGTTTACCGGCGATACATCAACCTTAACTGGATCGTCTTTTGGAGGACAAAGCTAGCCATCCTAACACACAAAATTCCCCACCATCTATACTTGAGTTAGAGGTAACTATTATCCTTATAATTTTTAAAACTAAGTAACATGTTATATTCTGTAATTACATGTTCGTAACCTCAATTTCTTTTACTTTTTGAAGGAAGAAATGCCTTGCCAGCTTTTACTAGATGTAAAAGATGAGGGTTTGATTATGGTGGCTGTAGGAAATGCACAACCACGAAGTGAACGAGCAATAGTCCATCATGAGCCTGTGGACAATGAGCACTTGGCGGTTAGTGTAGTCACCATTACTCCTGGTTACGAAGACTTTGCTCTTCCGCTGCCTAAATCGTCAATTGATATAAATGTCTTGATCGACGCTCGTGGTGGTTATGTGTTGTGGCCATCGGCATGGGTGAGGTTTTCAGACGAGGTAAATTGAAGCAACTTAAATCCATATTCATAATGATTTGTTTCATACCTATTAACTAACTAAGTTGAATGTTTTTACCGTTGAATTATTAGGTTTTGGAGAGAATAAACAAGCCCAAGGAAAGCAAGGCAGACTCACCTCCTCTAGAGAAGGCGAAGAAGGGTTCAGAGAAGAAGGGTTCAAGCAGGCCATATAAGGCCATTTTGGGTAAAGGAATGCAAGATTCAAGTCACCAAGAAAAATCAACTACAGATACTTGGATCGAGAAACCAAAGATAGAGTGTCTCATTAAGGCATGCATATGGCTACATGCAAATGCGCGTGATATGTCGGATGATGCACCTCTCTAGGTGAATTTGGGTACCACGCAATTCAACTACTTTGAGGATACATCGACATGGGTGTCTAAGGGTGATTTGAAAGAGTTCCTTTGCGGAGAGATGTTGAATGTTTCCTTGATTCAAGTCTTCATGAGGTAAAACATTTGTACTTTTGAAGTAAATAAAAATGCTTTGCAATATACAATAATATATTTATGTTACGAAGTTGGTTGTGATTTAATGATTACTCCAAGATGATCGTTGTGGACGCAAGAGCATACAAGAGCAATTTGGGTGGTTATGTCCAAATTTCACCCGAGCCGACAATTGTTTGCAAAACACAAATGAGGTGAAGGAGTATATTTGGCTATGTATCAAAACATCTCTATGTGCACAACATAAGTTCATACTTGCCCCTTGTTTTGAAGAGTATAGTTCTTAACCTTGTATCTATTTTTACCACTTTAATTATCATTATATATACAATAGAAGTACTCACATGATTGCTTCCTAACTTTTTTGGCATTTTAGTCTCCATTGGTTGCTCGTTGTGATTTGTCCTTCAAACAACACAGTATATCATTTTGATTCAATAGCTCAAGATCCACCACGACACTTATTCCTCAAATCATGCATAAATAGGTATATTTGTTATTTAAAATGCTCAGCATTACACTTTTTACTAATTTCATTCTTTGGCCACTTCTCACATGAAATTAACTTAACTACAGTTCTTTGAAGAAATTTAAGAGCACGGGAAAAATACCTGAATGGAAAGCAATGAAGTTAATACATATTAGTTAAGCTATTTCTTTCTTTTAGCAAAAAACAACCATGTATGTTTCTTAATTACATGATTTTTTTCTGTAATTCTATAATTAGTGTGCTCAGCAACCGGGCGGGTGGAACCAAGTGTGGCTACTATGTGTTGAGGTTCATGTTCGATATAGACTCAAGTTGCAAGGAAGTCGGGGATATTGAGAAGGTATATACATATATAACTAATATATGTAGCTTAATTTAAAGTCGATTTTGGCCTCTTAAGCTCAATTTCTTTAGTTTCCCGCATTTAACAACATGTTAGGTCATCTACACTTCTAACAAGTACATACATAACTATTAGAATCAATTAAACTCCACTCATATGCGTTGAAAGCCATTTTGGGTAAATGTATGTCATTTAGGGCCGATTTTAGCCTTTAAAGCTCAATTCACTTAGTTTTGTTTTCTTTCCGCATTTAATCGCATGTTAAGTCATATATAGTTCCAATAGGTACATATATAACTGTAAGAGTCAATTAAACTCCACTCATATGCTTTGAAACTCATTTTGGGTAAATGAAGGCCATTTCGGGCCGCTTTTGGCCTTCGAAGCTCATTTCACTTAGTTTCCCGCATTTAGCCACATGTTATGTCATATATAGTTCCATTAGGTACATATATAACTATAAGAGTCAATTAAAGTTCACTCATATGCTTTGAAACCCATTTTTGGGTAAATGAAGGCCGTTTCGGGCCCATTTTGGCCTTTGAAGCTTATTTCACTTAGTTTCCCGCATTTAGCCACATGTTAGGTCATATATAGTTCTAATAGGTACATATATAACTATACGAGTCAATTAAAGTTCACTCATATGCTTTGAAACCCATTTTGGGTAAATGAAGGCCATTTTGGGCCGATTTTGGCCTTTAAAGTTCAATTCACTTAATTTTTTGCATTTAGCCGCATGTTAGGTCATAAATAATTTCAATAGGTACATATATAACTAGAAGAGTCAATTAAACTCCACTTATATGCTTTGAAACACATTTTGGGTAAATGAAGGCCTATTCAGGCTGATTTTGGCCTTCAAATCTCATTTCACTTAGTTTCCCGTATTTAGCCACATATTAGGTCATATATAGTTCTAATAGGTACATATATAACTATAAGAGTCAATTAGCGTTCACTCATATGCTTTGAAACCCATTTTGGGTAAATGAAGGTCATGTCGGGCCGATTTTGGCCTTTCGAAGCTTATTTCACTTTGTTTCCCGCATTTAGCCACATGTTAGGTCATATATAGTTCGAATAAGTACATATGTAAGTATTTAAGTCAATTAAAGTCCACTCACATGCTATGAAACCCATTTTGGGTAAATGATTGTCATTTTTAACCGATTTTGGCTTTTGAAGCTTGATTTCTTTAATCTCTTTAGAGTTATCTAAAGTCTTACTCAAACTAAAAATGATATTATGTGTGTTTCCTTATGTTTAAGGTATTCAACCAAAGGGAGAGTTCTTTCACCACAACCGAGATAAACGAGGTTCGGGATTTGCTAGCACACTACCTTACCGAAGTTTGCATGTGAAGATGATGCCGCGACTTTGAGTTTATTTGTTCTTATTGTGTTACTTGCTAGTTATTTAGGTACAATAATAAAATTGATGTTTATTTTGGATTTTAGTACTTAGTACAACTTCATTTGTAGTACATTCTCCAAATTTTATATTTATATATATATATATATTCATTTGACTTGTATACGACACGCTTGTGGGATTTGTGCCAACTATAGCATGTTAGATATAATAAGATATTATATATATACAAATATACATATACATACACATACATACATACATATATATATATATATATATATATACATATATATACATATATATATATATATATATATATATATATATATATATATATATATATAACATTAACTGATGCGGTTCACTAAGAGAACCGCATCAGTTAATGTTCCAATGCATACAAAAATGTTGGCGGCAAAGCACAAACTGATGCGGTTTCAAGGGAAAACCGCATCAGTTTGTGCTTAACTGATGCGGTTCATAACCACAACCGTTTTTTTATTGATACTGCTGCGCCTCCAATCGTTGCGGGCCAAAACCGCAGCGGTAAGCCCGGTTTTGACCGCAGCGGTTGGACTTTATTCCACCAGTGTTAGGAATAATCAATTGTATGCCAAGTTCTGTAACTCTGAGTTTCGTCTGGAGAAAGTAGCATTTTTGGGTCATTATGTGTCAGAAGAAGGAGTCTATGTGGATCATGCAAAGGTTCAAGCTGTTAGTGAGTGGCCTACTCCAAAGACTGTGTTAGATATTAGGAGTTTTTTGGGATTAGCTGGCTATTATAGGAGATTTGTGAGAGATTTCTTGAAGATAGCGAGGCCAATGACCAATTTGATGAAGAAAGAGTCAAAATTTGAGTGGAGTGAGAAGTGCGAGGAAGCTTTCCAGATTTTGAAGGAGCGTGTAACCTCTGCACCCGTTTTAACCCTGCCTGATGGAAATGAGGGATTTGAGGTGTATAGTGATGCTTCAAAGAATGGTTTGGGGTGTGTTGTGCAGCAGAATTGGAAGGTGATCGCGTATGCATCGCGTAATCCTACCCATGATCTAGTGTTAGCTGCTATTGTTTTTGCCTTGAAGATTTGGAGACATTACCTATATGGAGTGACTTGTAAGATCTTTTCCGACCATAAGAGTTTGAAGTACATTTTCACCCAAAAGGATCTCAATATGAGGCAGAGAAGATGGTTAGAATTGATCAAGGATTATGACCTAGATATCCAGTATCATGAAGGGAAGGCGAATGTAGTTGCCCATGCTTTGAGTAGGAAGTCGAGCCATAGCATGAATGCCTTGGTAGTTCCTGATGAATTGTGTCGAGATATGCAAAGGCTTACCCTCGAAATCTTAAATCTTGGGGAGATCGAGGCAAGATTGAGTGCTTTGTCATTGGGGTTGTCAGTTTTCGATGAGATCAAAGAGGGTCAAGTTGGAGACGAGCACCTAGATAAGGTTAAGGAGAAGATGAAGCAAGGTAAGGAAGTTGACTTTAAGATTCATGATGATGGAAGCTTGAGGTTCAATGGAAGGTGGTGTGTATCACAAAAATGAGAAAATCTTAAGAGAATGCTTATAGATGAGGGGTATAATACTCCATATTATGTGCACCCTGGTGGGGGTGACAAGTTGTATAGGGATCTTAATGAGATTTATTGGTGGCCGGATATGAAGCGTGAAGACGTGAAGTCGCTGAGTTCGTGTCAAAGTGTCTAACCTATCAGAAAGTAAAAATTATGAAGGCATTGTTCTATGTGGGGTGCTAAGAAGAAATCGGGGAAAAGTAAGTCAAGTGGAAGATTGAATATTAACTTAAGTTTGGGGTTATGAATTAACCCCTAATCCTTATATCAATAATAAATTCCTCATTTTGTTATCAAAAAATTGTTTGTTTGATGTGTTTTGCTTTTAGATTAATTAGATTGTAGTTATTCACTTTATGTTACTGTTATAAACTTATTACTTCCTCCGTTCCAATTTAGTTGTGACACTTTCCATTTTAGGAAGTTTCATATTAGTTGTTACACTTTCATTTTGGGTAAAAACTGTAACACCCCGACAATTCTGTATTTTCCAAAATACTTTTTTAATTTAAAACTTAGAGAATTATCAAAGCATTATTGCCCGTGTGAAAACTTATCGGCTTATTCAGAATTTTGCAGCGGAAATAATAATAATAATAAATAACTTTGAAAATAAAAGTTAGTCAACCAAATGTCAACTCCAAAAGTTAAACCAAAGTCAAACCAACAATAAGTCAAAAGTCAACTATAAAGTAAAAGTCAACTATAAATAATAAAAGTGAACACTAGCTCTCCAATTTCCCGAACCCATAATGCATCATCTTCAAACCTGTAAACGACGATGCTCTATTGATCCTGAGAGACTGCTCACTAATTGGGTCATCACATGATCAATACGGCATAGCCATGATCAACACATACACACAAAACACACAAAGCTGAGTACTACATAGTAAATAAATATAAAACCTAATATGATATCAATAAATATTAAGCAGGGATATATAATTATATAATAACATAGCAGACAACTTTACTTAACTAAACTCCACATCTAATAGATTAATTAATTTAGATGGAATAGACAATGGAAATAGTTGTCCAAACCAAATCAGTATTCAATTTAGAAGACGAAGTATGGGCGCGACTCCGTACTCCCCTGACCTACGATATCGAGGAACCTTTAAATAAAAATAGGACACGACGATCAATCCGGTCCCAAAAAAAGCCATGGGCTACCACCATGTACTCCAACTCATACTAGTTCAACACTTCAGACGTGCACAAGTCTAAAGCTATTGCTATTCACATTTCACTTTACATGATTAATAAATAATTTACTTGTTATGACTCACAAAGTAAGACAAATGATATAATCATCAAAGATACATAAACTTCCATTTTTATCTTAGGATTAGATAAGGTCATCAACTTAACAACCCCAGAATTATTCCAATATTAAATCCACAACCTTTATCTATTTGTTGAACGAAGTCAACAACCAACCAACCTTTCATAGGTTAAATAACCAACTTACCAAATAAGGGCCTCGGTCCTCATAAAGTAGTTAAATACTCCAAAGGGAACAACATGATTCAATCCTGATCCGATACCAATATAAATATTAACCCCTCATGTGAATTAATAAAATAAAGTTCTCAATCCCATATGCTTGCATCGATCATCCATACAAACATAAGTTCATCATCATAACCAACATGCTTCACACAACGGCATAAAACATGCAAATTCAATTTGAATATAAATCACATATGAACTATAAATGGTTCCCTATACATGATACTACATAAATCTCATCCTTAGCACGTGATATTAATCCAACCCACACATAGATATGTACGTACATTTTGTAGACAAAGTTTGAGGCCACTTTAACAAGCTTAAAATTCGCCTAGAGAGAATTCTCCGCCTAACAATAATCAACATAACCACAAATCCATTCTCTAAAAATTTCCAGTAATATTAAAATACTTTAAACCCTTGTTAAAATTGTTCAAAAACCTTTTCGATCATTAAAATTTCAATTATTAACACCTCCTAGGATAGTTCTACTATACTAGTTAAAAACCCTTAAAAACTCCTACTTTGATCATGAAAACTCCATCATAAGCATACTTATAAAATTTCAAGCAACTTATAATGAAATAAAACCCTTTTTTAACATACTTAAACATAATTAAAATCATAAGAGTACTCAATTTCATAAATTATAATATACTACTATGATTTTCCAACTCATAAAACCCTAAAAATCCATGTTTTGATATTTAAAACCCTAGTTTAAACATAACTATTAAATCTGAAATTTTAATTACTTCACTATATAAATTACATAATCTGAAATTCATATTTAAATCTTCAAACTATAACTTTAAACATAAACATATTAAAACAATCCTTAAAAATATAAACTTTTCATTAAATAAAACTTGAGGAAGAAGAAATAACCACAAGAAGAGATGGAGGAAAAGGCACGGTTGCCGAGAAGAGGGAGGAGAAACGGCTGGCGGTGGCAGCAGCGGTTGGGCGGTGGCAGCAGCGGCTGGGCGGCGGCAGCGGTGGTCCGAGAGAGAGAGAAGAAAATCGGGTGGAGGAAGAAGAAAAGAGAGAGCGAAGAAAAAGAGGAAGAAAAAATTAGGGTGATTTTCCAATGTGGCAAAATTGTTCAATGAATAAGTATTTATGGGTTCACCATTAGGGGTCCAATAATGAGTTGGGCATTGATGGGTTAGTTTAATGAAGATGTTCATAGGAAAAATATAAGGTTTGGGCTCCTCTAACGCAATATAAAAATCCTTTTACTTCAACTCAAAGAAGTTTAAACTATTTAAATAATTTTCAAAGCACGACTATATAAAATATAAGATTATCTAAAATCATTAAATAATTCTTTTGACTTTCAAATAGTCAACATTTAAGAAATAATTTCTTAAAATATTAATATATATATAATTATACATTAAAATATACTTATAAAATTCATAAAATTACGGAGGATTACAGTCTACCCCTCTTAAAAGAAGTTTCATCCGGAAACTTGGCACGAAAATCCTCACAGTTTCAAAATTTTTGACTCAAACTTCCATTTGGAAATACTTGTGTCACAACGTGTGCACACTTTTACCAACTTTAAAACCACTTGTGTTACTCACGAACACATTTTTCATGCGGAGAACCAATTTATTTTTGCACCAGCATGTGCAAATCGACAAAATAAGCATAAAAATGCATAAAATACCATAAAATAAGGCAAAAAGCGCGAAATTCTATCGCATTCTACCCCCCTTAAAGAAAACGAGTTACGTCCTCGTAACTTACCTCAAGGAATAACTCAGGATTCTTCTTCTTCATCTTATATTCGGCTTTCCACGTTGCCTCTTCAGACTCATGGTTAGACCAAAGCACTTTGACAATATTCATATCCTTATTGCGTGTACTACGCACCTTTTTATCCAAAATTTTCACAGGCCTTTCATCATACGTGAGGCTACTATCAATTTGGATTCTTTCAGGCTCCAAAACATGACTCTCATCAGGGATATATCTCTTGAGTTGGGAAATATGAAACACATCGTGCATTTTCTCAAATTCCATTGGCAAAGCCAACTAATAAGCTACCTTCCCAATTGTTTGCAAAATCTCATATGGGCCAACATATTTAGCACTTAATTTGCCCTTTTTTCCCAAATCTCATCACTCCTTTAGTTGGTGACACTTTCAAAAACACTGTGTCACCCACTGCGAATTCATCTTCTCTTCGCTTCAAATCAGCATAACTCTTCTACCTATCTTGGGCAGCTTGAATTCTAGCCTGAATTAACTTGACATTCTTAACAGTTTCCTCAATAATTATGTCCCCAAATTATATTCTCACTAAAATCATTCCAGCAAATTGGACTTCTACACTTTCTTCCATACAACGCCTCAAAAGGAGACATCTTAATACTCACATGGTAACTATTGTTTTCTTACCTCTAAGGATTGAACCTTCCCCATTGGTCTCTTATTTTCAAAAATATCATCTTCAATATCCTGTAGGTGAATTACATAAAAAAACACAATATTAAATATTGAATTAAAATATATTTCAAATATTTATGAAAACAAATTAATGGAATACTTATTTATTTTCTTTTTGTTTAGTGGAACACCACCTCATCCTCATCAGTTTCCATGCATTTTTGCTTTTTATACGATTGCACTGTCAATAATTAAAGCTATATCATTACTATTTAAATAAGTTTGATACTAATATAATCGTAAAAATACTGAAATCAACGCCACTGATAACAAGCTGTAAACCCGTAAATAAATTATTATAGTGTTACTATTTTAATAATTTTGATACTATATAAATGGAAAAATAATAAATCAAAATTGTTGGTTGCCTGTTCATAAGTAAAAAAAACCCTACAAAATTCCGTTGTCACTTTGTTCATCTTCTTCATCTCTATATCACAAATACCATTGAAATACCAGAACAATCATTCATCATCAATATAAAAAACCATTGGAGTACTCATCATTATTTAGTACATAACTAAATCGAGAAATTAATTTTAATATCATGCAATTTTACTCAATTTCAATAACAAATATTATGAAATTATCAGGATTTATGGATGAAGTGATATTTTTTGCCTCTGAACTTCGACCACAAACAATTCTGCAGGAGAATAAGAGGGAGGTTATTTTTTTGCCTTAGAAATCTCGCCGGTGAAGAAGGAGGTTAATGTTTTGCCTCTGAACTAATATTTCCACCACCAACAATCTTACTGGAGAAGAAGAGGGAGGATAATCTTAGCCGGAAAAGTAGTATATATGGTTTCAATAAACTAGATGACAATCTGTAATCAAGAAAATTAATCCAATTATATAGCTTACTATCAATATAACTAGAATAAGCCTTATAATAATCAAACTAAACTAACAAGTTTTATTAAACCAACTTAAGAACTTATAATCACATTTGTTTTCCAAAACTAAGGATTATCACTTAACATTTAGGCTACTCCAATATGGGTTCTGCTACGAACAATTAGCAATCTAATGTTTATATTGTTATTATAATGAACATGTTAGCAACACTAGTAGAATAAATGCTTATTGCTGCGGTCATTAAGTGGTCTATTGCGGCGGTTTTGGCCGCGCAGCAATTAAGGGCGCAGCAATATGTAATTAACCTATTGCTGCGGTTTTTGACCGCAGCAATAGGTCAAGCTATTGCTGCGGTTTCTGGCAAAAACCGCAGCAATAGGTTAGACCTGTTGCTGCTGTTTCTACCTAAAACCGCAGCAACATGTATTTTTTTAATATTAAAAATACATGTCTATTGCTGCGGTTTCTTTCCAAAACCGCAGCAATAGACGCAGGGCAGGTAAAAAAAAAAAATTTTTTTTAAATTTCTCGAGGCTTAATTTTTTTGTAGTTATAGTACAATCATAATATGTTACAATCAGTTACATAGCTACAACAATCCAAAATCCATTACAAAAGAGACATAAAACTAAGAAAAACAAACGAAAAAGAGAAACTAAATCTGAGAAAAACAAAATGAAAAGACTAAGAAACAAATTAAAACTAAAACGTGAGAAACTAAAAAATTAAGAAACTGAAATGAAAAAACTAAGAAACAAATTCAAAAAAAATTAAAAAACAGCAAAACAAAAAAATAGCAGAAAATATATTACAAATAAAAAATAAAAATATGAAAATCGAAAAGAAAAAAGAAAAAAGAAATAAAGAAAAAGAAAAACCATCACCACTACCGAGTCACCTGAATCAAGCCACCATTCAAAGGCCCTTGATCAAGCAACCATTCAAGTCCACAAATCTGCTTCAAACAAAATCAAATTAAAATCAACCACCCAAAAATCGCACAAAATCAATACAAAATCAGCCACCAAATCGAAAATATACGATGGACATCCAAAGCGTCAGTCTCTTGCACATCAATGGCGTCCTTGATTTGAGAGAAAAGTTAATGCGCATCATCTGCCATTGTTAGAGCTTCGTTTCGCTATCTTGCGCATCATCTGCCATTGTTAGAGCTTCGTTTCGCACTGTCGAAGTAGGAGTAGTAGTACGGCAGAAGATGTCGATGAACGACGAGAAACAGCCGACGAGAAAACCGGAGAAGGACGGCCGGCGAAGGAGGAAGGCCGGCAAAGAGAGAGATGACAGATGACAGATGTGTCGTGTGGTGAGAGAGAGGAGAGTGTCATGTGAGAGGTTAGGATGAGAGAGGAAGAAGAGAGTGAGAGGATAGGGAAAACGGCTGAGGAGAAAAGAAGAACCCTAATTGGGTCGCTTGTCTTATTTTATATTAAAATATATGGGGATATTGCTGCGGTTTTTACAAAAAACCGCAGCAATATATTAAAATATTATTTTTTTAATATTATTTTAATATATTGCTGCGGTTTTTACCAGAAACCGCAGCAATATGTTTGGTCAAAAAGTCAACTTTTTTTCAAAAATTTCCCCATTGAAACTATATTGCTGCGGTTTTTGGCCGAAACCGCAGCAATATCTTTATTTTATATTTTATCTTTTCTTTTTACGTGATATATTGCTGCGTATGGGTAAAACCGCAGCAATACCACCGCAGCAATAAACAATTATTCTACTAGTGCAAGTAGCAAGACTAGCAACTAGCGATCTAATTCAAAGAAACTACCTCAAAATCCTTCCATCTTCAATATAATCAAGCTTTGTGTCCCCAGGTAAGACACAAAATTATATTGTATGAACATGGATCTTAAGCACAAGCTACACAAAATTACTACTAAACTACCACCACCAGCTGCAATGAAAGAGGCGGGAGAAAAACAGTGACAATGGCCCTCTAATTTCCTAGTCTACGCATAAGGACAAAGATTTACATAAAAAGCCAAAAGATTCACTGAAGCAAAAGAGAAGAAAATCCCCACTCCAAACTCAAGTAAGTGATAGATACTAATCCGTAAACAAAATTCATGAACATAAATTTACAACTATCCTCTGGAGATAATAATCTGTAAACAAGCACGAACATCAATTAAGAACAGACCTTTTAAACAATTAATCACTATAGCAGCCTAGCTATTTAATTGAAGAAAAAATTAAATACTTTGAACTATTTTCTCTGCCATAATCATCAACGTGCCACATCATGGAACTCGAACAAGGACACAGGGGACACCACCGGATTCAAGATGCGCATCACCGGAGAAGGTAACAGTGCCGGAAACAGTATACTCGGCGGCAGGAACTCGAATTACTGGGCAGTAGGAGAGAGAAAGAAGGCATCGCAACAACGAGCACCAAAAGCAATGGCGGCAAACGGTGATGACTGCATCTCCGGTGAGGGTAGCGTGGGGCACCGGAGGAGGGAAAGAGGATATGCGAAGGAAGAGAGATAATGGGGTTTTACTGAATAATTTAGTGATTTTTTTAATTACAATAAACAATTAAATTTTTTCCTAACTAAATTTTTGGGGAAAAGATAAAATTTTGGCTCCAAACATACTGCCAAAGGGGAGTACTTGGCTCCAAACAGTGAAAATTTTACCCCCAACGAATACTTCATTTTCCCTCCCATTTTTTTTGCTTAGCTGAGGTGGCACAATTTTATTGGTGGTGTATGTGGTCCCTACATAAACCTGTGTATGTGTATCATCTCTCCTCTATTTTTTTTCCATTGTTTGCCTTAATATGTATGCTCAAGACATATGTAATAATTGTTACTTTTTGATGTACGTGGAATAACAAATATTATATATTAAATCGCTAACTTAGATATTAAACACAAAAGTATTATTAATATAAACTGTCCAAATATAGTATCGATGGATCTTGTGCTTAATATGTAAATTTTATTGTATATATACCTCATGGGATGATGGGACTCATTTGAGGACTTCCCCTTATCCCCCCTCAAGTGAGTCCCCTTCATCTTACCTTAAAAAATATATATCTATATATGTATGGGGGCTGTCTAAAGTTCCATACCGGTCCGATTGGACCACTATAGACCGTCATGGTCAACTCATCTAAGGAACGATAGCGGCACTCATGCTATGCCGACTTCATTCAAATACCTTACCGGTGTTCCCCACTTGGGCCATCATTAAATGGGCCTGGGTCTGATCCAGTACTTACTCAACGCTCCTGTGGGCCTTAAGATAAGTATCAAAAGAGGATAGAATTGTATTCGACCAATAGGAGCAGTGTCCTACCTGGCTTGGGACACTGTCGACCCCTATAAATACCCATGATCTAAGTCATAAGGTATGTTCACATATACTAATATACTCTACTTGACATATACCGGTCATTACCCTTTACTGACTTAGGCATCGGAGGGGCGTTCCTCGGATCAACCCCCGAGGTTAGTTTACGTGTCCTGTCTTGCAGGATACCAAACCGGCGTACCTGGTTGAAGGATACCGGTTCACTCCAACAACATTTATTCCATACCGGAACAATTGGCACTAGAAGGAGGGGTGAACTATACCTCTAGTCTTAAGCCACGATCATGCCAGCCTAACTGCCCTATGGATCCTAAGCAAACTTTTGGGATGCTGAAAACGGATGAGAACAACACTCCTCTGGGGAAGGCACCGCCTGTTTTCCCTACCCTGCCACCGGTGGTTGGATCCTCTAAACCACCAGCTGATAAGGGTAAGTGTGCCGCTGAAACCCGTCAACCCAACATATTCGAGGCGTTGCAGCATATGTTCAGCCCTGAACAGATCAAGAGCACTGCCGAGGTCTTCCAAACCATGAAGAGTCAAACTCCACCGACCGGTCATGCCAGCAAGCGTCCCCTAAATAGGCCACACAATCCTGTTAGAAAGATGCGATCTTTCGCAAGTGGACGACAGGGTGACCCAAGCCGGCATGACCCGGATCAGGGGGAGAATTCAAAGACTCCCATAGAGCCTATGGGGGAAGGAGATGAAGAAGATCAACAGGACACTGAGATCCAGCAATCATCTCAGCCCAGGCGAGAGAGCGAGTATGCCCAGCGTCGAGCACCGGTGTCTCTCCGGAACTCTCTTTTCTCGACTGTCATACTCCAAGAGCCTATGGATAAGATCAAGATGCCGACATGTAAGTACGACGCAAAACAGACCCTAAGGACCACATATTTTCTTAGAGGGACACATGCTGCTATATACTGACACTGATTCTGTTTGGTGTGAAGTGTTCACTTCCACCTTCGCTGGCCTGGCGCAGACTTGGTTTAAAAGTATACCGCCGACAACTATCTTCAATTTCCGGCAACTCACATCCATGTTTGTGACACACTTCATCAGCAATAAACGGAGGGAAAATACTACCGGTGAACTGATGTCTATCAAGTAGGGAGAGAAGGAAAGCCTGAGGGATTATATCGGTTGTTTTAACTCTGAGGTCATTACCATCCCCAGTTTCCAGCAAGAGGTCGCATTTTTAGCACTGATGACAGGTTTGAAAGAGGGTACTGCCTTCAGAAGCTACTTAGGCCGCAAGAAATTGACCAGCCTGACTGAATTCCTCGGCAAAGCCAATGAATTCATTCGGGAAGAGGAGTTCGACAAGGAGGCAACTTCAAAACGGTCTGAGGGAGATGGTAAGGAGAAAGAGAAAGACAAGGACAGGGATAAGTACCGGAAGGACAAAAAGTCTGACAGTTCTGGTAGAAGGGAGGAGAGTAACTCGGTGAAAAAGGTCGGGAAGGACGGCCAGTTAGCTACCACAATTACACTCCCCTGACGATGTCCAGAGCCGAGATCTATGAGCTGCACAAGGACTATAAGTGGCAGCGACCTATAAAGATGTACTATAAGGGTCGTGACAAATCAAAGTGGTGTGATATCCACATAGATTATTGTCATATCACAGACGACTGCAAGGACTTGAAAGATGGGATTGAAGATTTGATACGGAGAGGCTATTTCAAGCAGTATTAGGCCAGAACTGTCCAAGAAGGGTCACCTAGAGAGGATGACGATAAGAGAAAATCAGTGAAGGAAAGAATCACTGAGACACATGTCATCTCTGGCGGACCAATTCATGGCGGAAATATACATGGGGCTAAAGCCAGTTTGAAGGAAGTGAGACATCAGGTGAATTACCGCAACACTGGACAATGGCCGGCACCACCAACCATGCCGTCTGTAGCTTTTACATTAGAGGACGCTAAGGGGATCATCTACCCTCATGATGACCCTTTGGTAATATCTATGCAAATCTCCACTGCTATGGTACATCGCATCGTGGTGGATGGTGGTAATTCCGCTAACATTCTATTCATGCCAACATTTGAGAAGATGGGCTTGGGAAGGTCATGCTTAAAGCCAGTCTCATATCCGATAATAGGATTTACGGGGGCATCTGTCGTCCCTGAGGGCACCATTATGTTGTCGGTTAAGATGGGAGAGGGATCCTGGTCCAGGGACCTTATGGTAGAATTCTTAGTCATCGATGTACCAACAGCCTACAACGCCATCGTAGGGCGACCACTGATCCATGATGCTTAGGTCGTGGTGTCAATGTATCACTTGACGATGATCTATACGTCAAACATTGGGAAGCCAGAGAGGTTAAAGGGAAATCAAGAGTCAGCCAGAGCATGCTACTTAACGGCTCTCAAGTCCTCTGACCACACACGACCGGCAGAAACCCCACCATCAGAAAGAAAAAGGCGAAGAGCGGAGAATAAAGCTAATAAAGACCTGTCCATGGAAAATTTTGAGGGAAGATCGTCAAACTTGCCGAGACCTAGCCCAGAAAGAGAAACTGAGGAGATCAGCCTGGAAGAGGCCAGGTCAGAAAGAACAGTCAAAATCGGGGCCGACTTGGGAGACAATGTTAAAGTAAACATAATAAGTTTGCTCCGGAGCAATATGTTAGTGTCTTCGCGTTCTTAGTAGATGAGATGCCGGGAATCGATCCCGCATTTATGGTCCACCGGTTGAATGTCAACGAGGATGTGCGATCGGTAAAACAGAAGAAGAGAAACTTCTCAGCTGAGAAGAATGTTGCAATCAAAGAAGAGGTGGATAAACTGCTAGCTGCAGATTTCATCGAGCCTTGTGACTACCCAGAATGTTTAGCGAATGTGGTGATGGTAAAGAAAGCTAATGGGTCATGGCAGATGTACGTGGACTTCACTGACCTGAACAAAGCATGCCCCAAGGACTGCTACCCACTGCCCAGAATCGACCAATTGGTACACTCTACAAGCACTGCTTAGCTTCATGGACGCCTTCTATGGATACCATCAGATCAGTCTCTTAGAGTCTGACAGACATAAAGCGGCATTCATCATAGATGCCGGCGTTTATGCATACAAGGCTATGCCATTCGGTTTGAAAAATGATGGAGCTACTTATCATAAGTTTGTAGACAAGATATTTGCGGCTCAGAAAGGCTGGAATGTGGAGGTATATGTCGACTATAGCATCGTCAAGAGCATTACAGAAGAAGCCCACATTATTGACATCGAGGAAACCTTTGCAACCCTTCACAAATACCAAATGAAGCTGAACCCCAAGAAGTGCGTGTTTGGTGTGAGATCCGGCAAGTTCCTCGGGTTCATGGACAGTGAAAGGGGATAGATGCAAACCCTAACAAGATCAGGGCCATAAGTGAGTTACTGGAGCCAAAGAGCATCGGGATAGTCAGAAGCTTACCGGCAGAATGGCAGCCTTAAACAGATTCGTCTCCAAGTCGACTGAAAAAGCCTTACCATTCTTCAAAATCCTTAGGGGGAATAAGAAGTTTGAATGGGGGGACGAGCAGAGATTGGCGTTCCAAGCCGTCAAAGAGCACTTCAGGCAGCTACCGACTATCACCTGACCCGAGATGGCGGATAAGCTCCAACAGTATGTATCAGTATCTGTCAAAACGATATCAGGAGTTTTGTTGGTAGAAAAAGACAAGCAGCAACACCCCATTAATTTTGTGAGTCACGTACTGGCAGGGGCAGAGCAGAGATACGAGTTGCTTGAGAAGATGGCATAAACAATTAACTGTAACTAAATTTAAAGCTTTAACTTCCTCTTAAATTTAAAGCTTTAACTTCCTATTAAAATGCAATGCGGCATAGTCCCCCCCCGAGGGCTTCGACTCCCATGCCATCCATGTACTCACCAACCAGCCGCTAGACAAAGCACTTCACAAGTTGTATACGACCGGTAGGCTGCTAAAGTGGGCAATTGAATTGTCGGAGTTCGACATAGAATACCCGCCACGCATAGCCATTAAGGCTCAAGCCCTGGCCGACTTCATCGTTGAAACCACTTATGAAGACACTGAGTTCCCTGCCGCTACATGGCTCATATCAGTTGACGGTTCCGCAGCCCAAACCGGAGCAGGGGCCGGAGTGGTCATGACGTCTCCAGAGGGAGACACGTTTGAATATGCCGTCAGTTTTGGGTTTAATGCATCTAATAAAGAAGCGGAGTATGAAGCGGCAATAGCTGGGATCAATCTGTGTATAGCGGCAGGGGCCAAGAAAATACGAATGACAACAGACTGCCAGCTCATATCAAGTCAAATCGAAGGCACCTACGAAGCTAGAGAGCCGGTAATGCAAAAGTACCTGAACAAGGTAAAGTAGGTGACGACAGGACTGCAGAGCTTCGAGGTTACCTTAGTTCCACAAACTGAGAATATGGCGGCGGACGCCCTGTTGAAGCTAGCCAGCTCCAGTACCACTTATCTGAAGCGCAGTGTCATGATAGAGATACTGCCGGAAAGAAGCATAGACACCGCCAAAGCAGAAGTAAATGCGATCAGTTAGGGAAAGGAATGGTATGACGAGATAATGGAATACAAACTGACAGATAGTCTACCTAAAGACAAGATGGCGGCGAAAAAGATAAAAAGGGAAGCCATGTGGTTCTGTGTCTTTCTAGGGCAGCTGTACAAAAAAGGCATTTCCCTCCCACTCCTAAGGTGCGTAACCGCCCACGAGGCCACAAAAATTATAGAGGAAATCCATGAAGGGGTATGTGGAAATCGTATCGGAGGAAAGACGCCGGCAATGAAGGCCCTGAGAGCCGGCTTCTACTGACCGACAATGCTGGCAGACGCACAAGCTTATGTGAAAAAATGCGATAAATGCCAGAGGTTTGTTCCAGTCATCCACCAACCGGCAAATGACTTGCAGCCGATCCTGAATCCAATCCCTTTCGCTCAGTGGGGGATGGATATCATAGGACCATTCACGCCGGCATCTGGGGGAAGAAAGTGCATGATAGTAGGAATTGATTACTTCACCAAATGAATTGAAGTGGAGCCAACTGCAATGATCACAGCTAATCAAGTAAGAAAGTTCATCTGGCAGAACCTCATTACAAGGTTCGGAAGTGTCATGGGGATCGTTATGGACCATGGCGTCCAGTTTGATTGCTGACCAATAAAAAGCTTCCTTATCCCTACGGCATCAAGTTCGCGTATTCATCAGTATGTCATCCGCAAAGTAACGGCCAAGCGGAGGCCGCCAAGAAACAGATCTTGAATGCGCTTAAGAAGAAGCCAGATGACTTGAAAGGCGCATGGGCCGATATGGTCCCAGTAGTATTATGGTCCAACAGGACCACCGAAAAGGAAGCAACCGGGGAAACCCCATTCAGGCTGGCATTCATCGCCGAAGCTGTGTTACCACTGAAGTTGGGTTACCGAATTGGCGGATCCTGAACTACGACCCTGAGCTGAGTGACAAATTGCACATAGAGGACCTTGATCTTTTATCGGAAGTAAGACTAGCTGCAGAGTTCAGGTCAACACTTACAAAGACCGGATAAGCAAGGCCTACAACAAAAGAGTGCGCAGCCGGCCAATTGAGAAAGGAGATTTAGTCTTGACGCGCATAGCAGCCACAGGAAAGGCCCATGCTGAGGGAAAACTGACAGCTAACTGGGAAGGACCCTACCTAATGAAAGAGGAAATAGCTCCAGGGGAATACCGGTTGGAAGATATGACGGGCAAGCTACTGAAGAATAGCTGGAATGCCAATGTACTGAAAAAGTACTTTGTTTAAATGCTTTCTTAGCTTAATTACTTAGTTAATAATAAAACGGCATCGTTGCCATAGTTAGCATTACCTAGTAGTACGACATTGCAACCAAAAATAGTATTATTTGTTTTCAGTTGAATAATTCCGGTACGACAAGGAAAAGCCACTTTTAATAAGATGAGCATCTTCTAACCTACAACGTGTACAATTCAGCATTAGTTCCTTGGCGGTCAATGACCTAATAGGATCTGCTGCCATGAGTAACTAACAAACTAAGATTTATGTTGGCCAACGACCTAATTGGATCTGCCAACATAAGACACAATACTCTATACGTGTCCCCTGTCGGTCAATGACCTATCCGCATCTGCCGGCAGGATGTAGCCCCTACAACTCTTGCTGGTCAATGACCTAAAATGGATCTGTCGGCAAGAAAGAATATACGTAGACTAATTCTAATCTTAACCAGTCAATGACCCTAGTGGATTTGCCGAAATAAGATAGACATACATAACTATTTAACGGTCTATGAACCTACGCGGATCTGCCGTTATAATAGTGCACCGTTTGCCAATGACAGGTAAATAATGAACAAAGTGCAATAAAGGAATAACTGATAAGAGAGTTTGCAAAATAAAGTATTTCATTGATAAAAGTCAATTACATCCTAACGATAACTATGAGCAAAAGAAACCTGCCACAGACGGCAAGGCTTGGAAAAGTCAAGAAGGGGCGAATAACACTAGTGGAAAAAACATCAAGTGCTCCGGTTAAAAACGCTACAAGTGCTCTGTATTTCACCCGTAGCAGACCCCATACGGGCACTTGAGCATTTTTCAAGTGCTCCGGTTTTTAACCGGAGCACTTAAGTTTACAAGTGCTCCGGTTGCATTAACAACCGGAGCACTTGATGATTTTTACATGACCGGAGCACTTAATTTTACAAGTGCTCCGGTTGCATTAACAACCGGAGCACTTGATGATTTTTACATGCTTAGAGTATGTCAAGTGCTCCGGTTGATAATAGACAACCGAAGCACTTGTGCATCATGTGCTCCGATTGTTTATTATCAACTGAAGCACTTGATGTAAATTTTTTTTTAAAAAAAAAAAACCAGCGCTAGCTAGTTATATTATTAGCTTCCTAGAGTATATATTACAATAGAGCGCTAGCTACAACATTTACAAAACACATTTACGTAGCCTGCAGCCTCATTTTCACCACCATACTTAACCTCCTCTTGCACCTCATATATCACCAACATAATATGTACAATGATACAAAAAAGTGCACATGAAATTCAAAATCCAACAAATAAACATTCAAAATTAAAATACGTACTATTATTATATAAAGTGTAGAATTGAGTTACAAAACATTACCGTAGATTTAAAGTACGTGTTTACAACATATTTAGAATTCAAATTCATAGACAACAATCGGTAACGAAGGAAGCAAACTTGTCTCGAACTTCATTGATTTCCTCAACTGTAAATGACTCATCCCTTGGTGTGTTGTAAACCTAATAAGATCAAATAAAGACAATTATATATATATATATACCATAGCATGAAATTTTAGATAACATTCTATTCTATATGTTGTTTAAGAACTACTAGGACGACTACAAGTCTGATTTGATCGTTCTAGTCAAGTTTCTGCAAGTAAAGACCATTTTAAAGCCATTTTATGTCAAATTCATCCATTTCGTACCATATCATGTAATTTTAGGTTACATTCTAATCTAATATGTTTTTTAAGGACTACTAGGACGATTACAATTCTAATTTGATCGTTCTAGTCAAGTTTGTGCAAGTAAAGGTCGTTTTAGGCCATTCTGGGTTAAATTCATCCATTTCATACCATAACATGTAATTTTAGGTTACATTCTAATCTAATATGTTGATTAAGGACTATTAGGACGATTACTAGTCTAATTTGATCGTTCTAGTCAAGTTTGTTCTCTTTATCCTTAACCTTGTTCAGGTTTCTTTCTTCTTTAGATTTCTTCCTCTTCTTGCCTTCCTTAAGATTTATTTCTTCAGATTTCTTCCTCTTCCTACCTTCCCTATCCTGAGGCCACAGTTCTGGCCGAACTCCCATCTTTTCTAAGTACAACCGTGAGGCCTTGGTATCCTTCGTCTTACCAAGAATATTCATAAGTGTTGCAAGAATGGCATCACATACATTTTTTTCTATATGCATGACGTCGAGGCAATGTCTGACCCGGAGATCTTTCCAGTATGGAAGTGTCCACAAGACAGACTCCTTTTTCCATAACCCTGTCTCCTCTTGCATTGTTTTACCAAAGATCGTTTCAACACCCTTAACTTGCTCATAAACCTCTTCACCAGTCAACGCTCTACGAGCTACTCTCTCTTCAACTTTCCCATTAAATGCATTCTTCTTCTTACGAAAAGGGTGGTCCAGTCGTAGAAACTTTCGATGGGGCATGTACACATGTTTGCACTTAGGAATCCATGTGGATTCCATGTCATCGATACATATTGGACATGCTTTCTTTCCTCTATTCTTATATCCGGATAAGTTGCCGTACGCAGGGAAATCGTTAATGGTGCAGAAAAGCATTGCACGCAATGTGAACATCTCATTAGTATGAGCATCAAAAACAGAAACCCCTTCATTCCATAGCTTTCTCAAATCATCGACAAGCGGTGCAAGGTAGACATCTATGTCATTTCCAGGTTGTTTAGGACCAGAGATTAAAAGTGGTAACATCATGTACTTGCGTTTCATGCACAACCAAGGAGGCAAGTTATATATAACTAAAAGTACTGGCCATGTACTATGTAAAGAGCTCAAACTTCCGAATGGATTCATTCCATCTGTACATAGCCCAAGCCTCAAATTACGATCTTCATCCCCAAATGGCTTATGCAACCTATTAATACTCTTCCACTCAGGAGAATCCGCAGGATGTTTCAACAAACCATCTTTCTTCCTTCTGTCTGCATGCCATCTCAAATTTTTTGCATCTTTCTTTATGGAAAACAAGCGCTTAAATCTAGGAATTATTGGAAGATACCACAATACCTTAGCTGGGGGCCCTTTCTTATCTCCATCTCCTTCACGCTTATATCGTGACATCTCGCACCGTGGACACTTATCCAAATTGTCATATTCATTCCTATATAGCACGCAGTCATTCGGACAAGCATGTATCTTCTTATACTCTAAGCCAAAGGGACACTAATGTCGGTCCAATTTCCCTTGGACTTAATGTTGAAAAGTGTCAACACGGCAGACAGTTTGGTGAACTTTTTACAACCAGGATACAGTGGCTTTTGAGCTGCCTCTGTCAAAGACTCAAAAACACGAGAATGTTTCCCTAACTCATCCTCGACACCCTCCATCATCTCATCCACATGATCCTCATCATCCTCATAATCCTCATTATCCTCATGCTCATTATCATTCTCCATTTCCTCAAATGCATGAGTCACGTCTTCTTGTTCATGGACATCATTTGCACGAGAATTCCCTTCATATACTTCCTCCTCACCATGCCAAATCCATACATGGTATTCCGGCCTAAACCCATGACGAAATACATGCTCCCTAAGCAAATCAATATCACTCACTTTGAACACATTGCCACACTTGACACAAGGACAATAAAATCCTAATTCTCCCGTCCTAGCTTGATGTTCTAAGGCAGAATCACAAAATTCCAGTACCCCATCCATAAATTCTGACGAATCAACGTTACCATACATCCACGAACGATCTCTCGCCATCCAAACAAACCTCTAACGACTAATTAATCACATACAATAACACATTGTCAACCATTTAAGCATTAAACATACAAATTCAAAAAAAAATTATAGCATGAATATATGCATGTCTTCCAAAGGTCCTTATCACTCCAACCTAACCCATCCTTGGACGTCTAATCCCACTAATAAATGTATGTCAGCTTCTCGATCTATGGAAATTCCGGCAGCATTTCCCTACAGTTCTCCAAGTATACAATGTAGGTAGTTACTTATCTACATATATACCCGAAGAACAGATTAGGGAAATGAGTAGCCGTGATTTCCATAGAAACGAAAAGAAAACATACGTTTACCACCTAAGTGATATCAAACGTCCAAGAACAGTCCCAAAACGGGGACTATCCAAGACTTATTCCTAATGAGTAAGTCTTGGATGGGTATCTAGGCATATGATTATGATGATACGTTAATTTTTGCATAACAAAAACAAAATTAAAATTTTGAATAAAATTCAATCCTTTATTCTTAAAGCATTCTTAATGATTCAAAATTGAAATATGACCAAATCATTTGAACAAAAATGTGAAACAAATTTTACATAAGAGTAAGAGAGAGTACAACTAACCTGTGGGAGACCGAGAGAGGGGGAAAGAGTACACAGAGACGAGGTGTAAAGATATGTAGGCACCCTGAGCATTGTAGCCAAAAAGGGAGGTACTTATTAGTGACTTCAAAAACCAAGAATTGTTTGGTTTTGAATAGAATGCCACATATAAAATAACCAACTAAAGTGTTTACAAAACTATAAAAAGGTCGATCATATTGGTGGTTTGTAAACATACTAGAATTAACCACTTTAACAATTTCCTCCATAATTGCTTTACCCAGTATAGATAATACTTGCTTAAAAGTCAATAGCATATCTAACCATGCCATTTTCGTTTCAAATTTGATGTCAAAACGATTTCTCAGCAAGTACAAACAATTAGTACCTTCATTTGATAACAAATGTCTTTTCAGGTTATGTGCACAAATTAAGGAATCTTCAGCTATAGCAACGATATAAAAAACTAACACATACTATTGCAATGATTCGAAATTCCTTTTCATTGAGATAAACAAGTATAATAATATCACATGAATATCTCAGTATGAAACCCCATATTTTGTCAAAATTAGACAAGTAACACTAGATATAATCACATCCACCAAAAAAAAAAGCAGCAACAACGAAAAAAGAGGCTCGAACATCACCTAATATAAGTGCAATCTGGCATCATCTAATCTCAATCAAAATTAGCAATGCGACAAGTCCAATTGTAGAGGTCAAATAATCAGATCAAAAGGCGAAAGAGGGTGATAAGATCGTATACAGTCTGAATTCGAGAAGTTTAAGCAGAAAGAGAGAGAAAGAGCTGACCTGTTTTCCTCTGAAGATGGATGTATAGAGTGGAAATTCCCCGGAACAGTCAACCCAACGTACATACACAGCAGAATCCTTAGAATCAATTCAATTACAACCGGCATCATCAAAATCCCCAAATTTCAACTCCAAATTTAATTTCTTACTAAAAGAATACATCTAGCATATAAAAATAAGATCAAAAAAGGAACTCACATACATACAAGATAATTGAAATTAGGTAAAAAATGATGAAAATTGAAAACTTGCCTTGAAATTAGGTATCTTTAAAGATGAAGAGCTTATGCACAGCAGAAGCCTCGTGCGACCTAGCGAGTGTGACAGTGGTAGCCTCACGATGGAGTTCACCAGATTTCCCAATTTCAAAGATGCGAGGATGTTCGAGTGAGGCAGCAGATTTCAGTGCAGTAGAGAGGAGTTTGAACTAATTTCAGTGCAGTAGCAGATTTCAGAGCGACAGTGGAAGCCTCACGACGGACCGACGAGAGGATTCTTTTGAGCGAAGTAGAGAGGAGTTTCAATTGATTTCAGGGAGGAGGGTTCCAAATTAATTGAGTGGAAATTAATAAAGTGTAGCGCGTCCTTCAGAAAACAAAACTAAAGTGTAGCGCGATCCATTAAAACATGTGCAATTGCTCCGATTGACTAACCGAAGCACTTATTCACAAGTGCTCCGGTTGACTAGTGAAACGGAGCACTTGATATAAAGGGCTCCGGTGGACTTATCAACCGGAGCACTTGTGAATTTTTAATATTAAAATTTTCATAAGTGCTTGGGTTGATTGTTCAACCGAAGCACTTGACAAATAGCACATGGAGTTTTTTCTACTAGTGTAAGGAAGATCTAAGCTAAGACCTCAAGCTGCCTTATCAGTAGCCGCTTTGTCAGTATCTGATACAGCCGCCAGTTTGGCCTCAGCATCAGGAATTTCAGTGACTCCTCCGCAGCAGATGCCGCCGCTGCTGTCAGATCAGGACCGTCTATGATTATAACAACCTCAGTCTCTTTGACCTTGTCATTAACGGCCTCACTGATGGCGGCATCTTGGTCTTCCTCCTCAAACTCACATCGGGGATCAGCATTGGCAATGTCTTCCTCAGTGACCGCCAAGTCCAGAATCTCGCCGTCCACAGGGCCTTCGAACTCCCGGCGACCATGAACGTCTTTCACCTTTCCCCATTCAATGTCGGGGATGGCATGCCTTGCACAACGCATGGTGGCAGCCCAACCCCCGTTATATCTATTGGCCAGACGGGTGACGAAATCAATGGACTTCCAGTACTCGGCCACACCGTTGGCCTCCCAACCCTTAGCAGCTAGAAGCTCCTCCCTTAACTTATGCAGCTCTATGTCCTTGTTCTTCAAGGACATTAGGTTGGCCTGATTTAGGGCCTCAGCTGACTGCAGATCCTTCTTGACCTTGTCCAGGTCAGTCTGAGCCGTCTTGAGCTTATTTCGCTCATTGGTGACGGTAACCAACTCCTCACCCTTGGCGACCAGTTGCGCCTTCGTGGCTTTGTGACCCTCGACTTCGCCGAAATAGGCGCCTTGGAAATACCGGTAGAGATCACAAACCTCTTTGCCGGAGTGGGCCGACTGAAAGACTACACAATGAAAAAAGTCAATAAATGGACGACAAATGTCATGAAAGAGTAACCGTTATCACACTTGACATGACAAGAGAAAAACAACTTACAAAAGCCAGGTTATGGGCATGGACGGTAGCGATAGCTTGGGCCTCGTTCAGCGGCATATCGTACTTCAGCTGAAAGCCCTTCAAGAGCCAGTAACCAAGATTGCCGCCTTCCAGAGGGCGGTCCAGCAGCAAAGAGTCATCGTCAAGCACATTGAGCTTTGGCTGGAAAAGCTCGCCATCGTGGACAGGCGACCGGACCCATCTCTTTCGAAGAATATTCGGTATATCGACCTTATCACGCTCGATGAAACCGGTTTTGCGTAGTTGAGCAAAATGCTCCAGCTCCGGAATCATGGCCGGTAACGTCAGCTGTCTGAGCAAAATTCAAATGCATCTCGCTCCTGGCGGGTCATACGCCGATCTGGGGTGTGCTCCATTCTTGGACGAGGTTTCGTCCAATACCGGCGCAAGGGGAAGTCTACAGGCACCCGCACCCAGAAAAAACGGGGGGGCCCCCAGTTCTTCAAACCGGTGAGTTTGGGGTACACAGTCAATTTCTATGCCTTGGTGTACATGGACATCCACCCACCTTGCCCAAGTTTCTTATAGGCCTGGACCGTTTCTTTTTACCCTTACCTTTCCCCTTGGCGGAGCCGTCTTCTTTTATCTAATGAAGTTTTTGGAATAGATTTAGGGTCTCCGGGAACCTCTTATAACGGACAGTCCAGGCATAGGCAATAAGATTGCGCCACCCTAATGGCGTAAGTTGGGACAAACATATGTTCCAGGCCTTAAATATTTTGACGATGAAGGGGTCTAAGGAAAACCTAAGGCCGAAATCGAACATATGAGCGTACACCGCTACTTGTCCAATCCGACAATCTGTAGCCCGTCTCCCCTCGGCCGGCAGCACCAACTCATACCCCTCCGGGAAGGCAAAGGCTTCAGCCACTCTGCTGCATAACTTATTTTTTATGCATGTCCTCCTCCAACTCGAATCGATCTGAACAAAAGAATGACTGCCTGCCTTACAAGGGGGCATAAATTAATCATCTAAGGTTTCATCGTCATCCTCCGGAATGGCCTCGGGCGGATGCTCTTCCTCGTCGGCCTCCAGCGTCGTTGACTCACCGTCGGACATCAGGTCCCGCAGGACACTTCCCACTTCAGCTGAATCAACGGAAGAAGCGTCATCATCCTCCATACCGTCATTATTATCTGCCTCATCTTCTGCCTCGGCACCGGGTGATGAAACATTAGGTGCACCCTCCTCTAACATTCCTATCGGCCTAGATGAGGAGGGCTCACCAGGGGGGATAGAAAAGGTACCGGCCATGGAAGGAAATAATAGGGGGAACGATCGGCCAGCCCAATCATGGTACCATATTAGCCAGATATAGGTACTCCCAGGGTGTCTCCCAAGGCCCTAATAGCAGTAAGAGGAGAAGCGCGCAATATCGGCTCCCCGAGAACTCTCCTGGAAATACTAAAGTCATTATTCGATTTAGTCCTAAGTTCTTTAGCCGAATCTACTATCGGAGCTAGCAGAAACCACTGGGCTATCAGACTCAAAGTCATTATCGGCCATGGAAGGGGGGCTTTCAGATATATTTTGAGAATCAGAATTGGAAGACATGTTTATTATTTAGAAAGAAATATTACGAAAAAGAGGATTTGTGGGAAATACCTGGAAGAGAGGAAAACTGACGAATTAGGGAGCACGAACAAATGGTCAAATCAGCCGGCAGGATAGCTTGAAAGAACGACAGAATATGACTCGGAATTTGACGATAAAAGATTTGCACTTGTTTGCAGGAAATTTGGTTAGAAATTAGAAGGGTTGCAAGTGAAAGAAAGCTCGAAGTTCAGAGAGAATAAGGGCTCGCTGAGGTTTGAAGTTTAGAAGCAGTTTGAAAATGAGCAAGGGAGGTTGGCCAAACCCTATTTACACGTGTTACCCAGTGCGAAACAACTGTGAGCATTTACTAACACACTAGTCACATCCACACGTAAACCAAGGAGATAATTCGTATTCCACAAGCCAACCTCATTCCCGGAGATTCCTAACGACTCTAAATGAAGGCTTGACTTTCGTTGCATCCATGACGGTTTAACATGAACTCAGCAGGATATGCTTGTACCAGTCATACCGACTTGGGGGCTAGTTGTATGGGGGCGGTCTAAAGTTCCATACCGGACCGCTATTAACCGTCATGGTCAACTCATCTAAAGAAATCCCTTTGACTAGGAATGAGTCAAACTATGATACCGGCAGTCCGACACACATGCTATGCCGGCTTCATTCAAATACTTTACCGGTGTTCCCCACTTGGGCCATCATTAAATGGGCATGGGTCTGATCCAGTACTTATTCAACGCGCCTATGGGCCTTAAGATAATTATCAAAAGAGGATAGAATTGTATTCGACCAATAGGAGCAGTGTCCTATCTTGCTTGGGACACTGCCGGCCGCTATAAATTCCCCATGATATGAGTCATAAGGTACGTTCACATATACTAATATACTCTACTTGAGATATATCGATCATTACCCTAAACTGACTTAGGCATCGGAGGGGCGTTCCTCGGATCAACCCCCGAGGTTAGTTTACATATTCTGTTTTGCAGGATACCAAACCGGCATACCTCTTTGAAGGATACCGGTTCACTCCAACAGGATTTATTCCATACAGGAACAATATATATATATATATATATATATATATATATATATATATATATATATATATATGTGTGTGTGTGTGTGTGAGGTTGAGGTGGTGCAGTACTAGCATTGCTTCCCACCTCATATCCCTGAGGTCTAGGGATCAAACCTCATGGGACTCATTTGAAGACTTCATATTTTTTAATGTATTATTAATTTTGGTTATTTCTTCATTTAGTACTTCTTGTGTTATTAATGGGACTCTAGTATTACCTTGTACTTGTGTTATATCTATAACATGTTCTTTATCAGCTATAACTAAATATTCTTCCTTTTTCTTTTTGAAATACTTAGTTAGATTGGCTAGGTCAAATTTTTTTCTTTTCAATAATCTTGTCGGGGGACAATGTAAATCCTTCATACTTTAATGCATTATATTTTTGTAAGTCAAAAATGACTCTTTGATTTTTATGTTGTACTGTAATATCTTCATCGTAATCAACTTCTTGTAATTCTTTATTCATTATCATCTCTTTGTGTATTATTAAAAGGTTTTTGTGATATTATGCTATTTTGGTCTTTCAAGGTCATTTTTATTTCTGTTTTATGCTTATGCCAATTTTCTAAAGGATTATCACTACATAGTTCTTCTAATTGGGTTTTTAAAGGAGTAAGCTTATCCAGATGGAGTATACCAACTTCTATAATTTCAAAGTTATTAATATTTTCTTTTTTGGTTGTCATTTTTTGGACTAATTGAGTTTCTTCGCCTATTTTACATTTTTCCCGTTCTATTGGCATCCTTTCTCTATTTTTGACTATTTTAGCTCTTAACTTATGTTTACAAGGAGTAGATAATGTAACAAACTCTTTACCTATACTAAATGGTTTATATTGGTTAAGAAAGTTGGTTCCTAGTATTATGTCTTTTCCTATTAATTCGAAACAGTATACTTTAGATATAATTAATATTTTATTCCAAATTTGTATTTTTACTTTTGTTTGATATAGGGTAATGTTACTACTGTTGTTATTAAACCCATTGATTCTAAATGGTGTGTTTAATTTTTTCCATTCGGGTAAACAATTTTCATTCATTATTGTTGGTTGTGCTCCTATATCTACCATTGGTGTATAATATCGACTTTTATATCGTTCAAAGATTACTTTTATAAGTATAGAGGTAGAATTACTCATTTTTATTGAGAATTGCTAAGTCATTTTTCATTTTATATAATCGTTGTTCTAATATTTCAATATCTCTGGTTTTTTCTTGTTCCCTTTTTTATAATGCTCTTATGCTATTTCTATGGCAACCTGCAAATATAATATATTGTAGTCTTTGACTTAGATAAACCTTTTCTTCTTTTGCTATTTCTATTTGTTTTTGTAATTTTATTAGTTCTATTAAACTGGGTATAGTATTACTCATTTATAATTTTGGTTTTATATTGAGTTTGGTTATAAGTAAATTTAAAATAATCTGGCTCTATTGTCCATGGTTTAACTTTTTCTAAGAAGTCCTTTCCTAGTATTATCTTATTGTTTAAGGTAATGACATAGTCGATGTTTATATCTTGTAGTGCAATTTTTGTTGTTAATGTAATTAATCTATTAAAATTTTCAATAATGTTAACTATTTGGTTTGACAGTTTGTCTAATGGTATATAATTACTTTCAGTATTAATATCTAATTGTGCGGTTAGATTTTTTGTTCCTATTTGTATTATTATATAATATTCATATGATTTTATTGGAATAGGTAGGTTTTCAGTTAAATGTCGTTTAGATCAAGAAATGCTTAATCGTTTCTTTACTATTTCTAAGTCTTCATAGTTTGGTTTAGAGTATAATTTTAATCCTTTTTCTATAGGTAATATAAGATCTGTAAAAGGAGTATCTATAGTAATTGGTCTTAATTTGTTTTTGGTACAAATCTGATATTGATCCGTTAATATATAAGCATTCTTACATTGTACTGTCATGACTTTTGATCCAGTAGTCATGTTTATTCCATCTAATTTCCAATATAAGACTAATACCTTTTCTATATTTTGGTCAGTTAAACTTATAGAATAATTAGGCTTAATTATAAATCTAACTTTCTGATAAATAAGATTTCCTTTAAGTTATGCTATAATGGCTTGTTCTATTGGTTATTTGATTCTGTCATCAGCTAATTCTAATTCCAAGGGAGTATCTATTCCTTCTTTAAAACAGGCGTTTATTATTATCTCTATGGCAGCTAATTCTACAAATCTAAATGTGATTGGTTTATTTTTTAATGTATTATTAATTTTGGTTATTTCTTCATTTAGTACTTCTTGTGTTATTAATGGGACTCTAGTATTACCTTGTACTTGTGTTATATCTATAACATGTTCTCTATCAGCTATAACTAAATATTCTTCCTTTTTCTTTTTGAAATACTTAGTTAGATTGGCTAGGTCAAATTTTTTCTTTTCAATAATCTTGTCGGGGGACAACGTAAATCCTTCATACTTTAATGCATTATATTTTTGTAAGTCAAAAATGACTCTTTGATTTTTATGTTGTACTGTAATATCTTCATCGTAATCAACTTCTTGTAATTCTTTATTCATTATCATCAGCTTCAGTATTATCTTCATCTTCACTATTTTCATCATTACTTATTTCATTAATTTCGTCATTATCTGTTTCATATTCGAACACATATATTTCTTCATCTGGTGGTATATTGGTTTTTCCTAGTTCATATTCTGCTATATGGAGTTCAATGAAATTTACATTTTTTATATTTTTATTAGCATTTTTATTTACTTTTGCTTTACATTCCCTTGTATGTGACCTATTTGTCCACAATTATAACATCTACATCTTTTTGGATTTTTAGCATATTTATAGATTTTCCTTTTAATAATATAATTTTTATTTGATCGTTTCTTATTTTTATATTTTCCATATGGTTTGAATCTTTTATATCGTCTTTGCATTAATTTGGGTCTTTTAGCTTTATATCTTTTGTTTAGTTTGTGACATCTAAATTTGGGTATTTCATATCTTTCACAACAGTCACTAATTTTAGCTTGTTTTCTAAATTCCTTATGGTTATTAACTTCAATACAATAATTTTTATACCATGTTTGTAAAAATGCTATTTGTTCCTAAAGTTCCTGTTTTAGGTTCTATATAATAAGCTTGTTGTACCATAGTATTTATAGGTATTGGTAATTTTTCAAAATATAATTTTCGAAATACAGCTAATTGCTCAGGGGTTTCGGTTCCTAATTCATAATAGTTCATCTGAAAAGCACAATTATATTTATTTAGATCTTCTGGACACATGGAACATATTTACATATTATATAATTGGGACTTACAATACTCTTTTTTGGCGATTGCATATTTTAAATCTGCATTTGGATTACCAAATTCCCTTCGAATTATTTTTTCATATTTTTTCAACATTTGTGTTGAATCAGTCATCTCTGTTCCTTCTATCTTAGTACTTCGCAATTCAGTAAATTCTATTATTCCTATATTAATTAAATAGCTTCTTGCTATTCCTGTTATAGTTGCTTCAATATAACTAGCCGCTGCACTAACTGGTATTTTAGCTTCTATTAATTTTGCATTTATTCTAGCTGTCCAATTTTGTATATCCATTTCAGTATTAGTAGAACAATCTAAATTTAAAGTTTCTCCTGATTGGTTATCTCTGGGTATATAATCATTTTCTAATTTTCTTCGATATTTCCATATATAATCATTATTTTTATGTTTATAATCATATTTTTTCTTTTTAAAAGTAGGTTTATAACTTCTACTGGTTTCCATATAATCATAATCGTCTTCTGTATAGACTTTAGTAAGTACATTAATTTCTTCGTCATTTTCTGAATTAAAATCTGATTCTAAATAATTTGAATATCTAAATTCTTGACTAGATTGTTCAGAATAAACTTCTTCATTATTTTCTTCTAGAGTATTAACCTCTATATTGTTTACTTCAAGTCGTTCTATTTCAGTAGTTAAAGCTTCGATGGTAGTATTATTTATTGTTTCATCATCTGATTCATGGATTCTTATATCTTCTGTATTGTTTTTGATATTACATATAAGTTGTTCTTCTATTTTATCGAACCTACTATTATATTCTATTTTAAGATTTTGTATTTCTTCATTTAAATGATTTTGTACTCTGTAGACCTTGTCTAATATTTGTTTAGTATTAATATGGATTATTTTAATAGATTCTTCTGTTTTTCGCATTCTCTCATCATATTTTCTTTCTAGTTTTTCTAATTTCTTGTAGATGTCATTAATTGTTTTATTGTCTTGATAGCTACTTTCTATATTAGTTACTTGTACAAAATTATTTTCTAGTGCTAGTCTTCTTTCTCTATCAAATTCATTTTCTAGTATCATTTGTTTCCTATCTTTTATTAGATAAAACATGCCTTCACTAATTTCTGCAAATTGTCTATTTTGATTAGTCTTATGTATTTTAAATGGACCATCACGGTATCTAATAATTTCTTCTTCAATGATTTTTTCGTTTTTATTCATTATTCTGATTGTTCAATTATCCTTTCATATTCTATTTCTATTCTTTTTCTCAAAAGTAATTCTGGAAATAACTGTGAATATTCCTTAGTTATCTTCTTTTCTAAAATTTCATAACCCTGTTCTTCTAGCTCTATCGGTATTTTAATATTACTAGACTCTGGTTTATCTAAATCTTTCTTACTTTCCTTTAGTAGTTGTATAATAAATAAAATATTTTTGTTTATTATCTTTAGATTAGTTCCTAAATTTTCTTCTTTTTCTAGTTCACTCATAAGCATAAATTTGATTTTCTATTTAATGTATAATTATTATAATCTTCTATTATTTTCTTAGATGCATCTTCCTGTTCCTTAATTTGTATTTCTAGCAGTTCTATTTGATCATCAAAAGGTTTTAACTCCTTTTCAATTTCTTCATAGTCATAATTATCATTTAACATTACTTGTTCTAATATTTGTAGTTTATTAATAATAGCCATTTGTTTTTTATTTCTTAATTCTAAATTTTTAATATCAGATTGCATAATTGATATAAAATATTCCCAATTAGCTCTTTTCATAGCCTCTTTTACTTGTGATTTAGTACTCATACGTATAACGAGTTTTGTAAATCTCTAAGTTCTTGTTTATCCGTTAAGTATTTATTTTTTCTATTTTTTAGATCAGTTAAATATTTTACTAAAGCATTCGTCATTTCATTATCTTTTCTTGTATAGGCTTCGAATAAATAATTTTCAAATTCATCTATTTTATCTTGTAAAATCCTGATTTGAAATTTTAACATAAAATCTCTCATTTCTATATGTTCTTTAACATTTCTTATTTGTGTTTTCATACTTAAAGCAAACAAGTAATTAAGCAAATAAATAGTATAAAGAGATATTCTTTTTCTGTATGAACTTTTGTTTAGACTCAATCCCTTTGCTCATAATAAACCTTAATCGGTTAATAACAATTCTATCAGCTTTCATATAAGTACTGCTAATCCGCTTTGACAACCCTTAAGCACTTAAGCAGAATTAAATAAATTCATGTTTTTCAACCTCACCACATAGGTTTTATGCATCACGCCCTCAACGCCTTCTCATTCTCAACGGCTAAACGGGCTCCTGCTACCAATTGTCTCTTGGCTTCTAAACATGATTTTATTTAATCGGGGAAAGCATAAATAAGATAGCATACATCCTATATGAAATTATAGAATTATTTTAACAGATCTCAGTATTATTATGTACTAGGTGATTGAATTTAAATTCAGTTCATAAGAAAAGGGATTACGTTATCTGCTTCCAAAGTTATTAAAATCGCGATTCAAATCTTAAAATCTTACGATTTTACGATTCAAATATGGTAGACGATTCGATTCACGATTCTAGACGATTCTATACATTTCTTTTGACTAGCAAAAACCTTGCAAATTTAAATCATGCTAACAAAGCAAATAATAGATATATATTGTTAGTTATTGCCAATATAGTGGGTAAACAACTATTTTTTCCAATTTTTAGGTTTTTTAACTTATAATTTTAGCACATTCAATGAAGATTGAGTGCAATATCTTGATTATACGTGTTTGTAGAATCTTACGATTCTACGATTCGATTTTATGATTCGAATCTAAAGGTCGTTTCCTATTCAAACTAGAATCTCGATTTTAACAACTTTGTCTGCTTCCATAATTATTTGTATAATAACTTGAGGAATAAGCTCTAAGTGAAGAACATCGGTCTCATGAATAGTAAGCTCTGATACCAACAATGGGAGAAGCGTAATAATTAGAGTTTTTTGAGAGAAGAAGGAATTTAGTTGAGAAAGAGAGTAGTGGAGAAATGGGGAGAAGCTTGCTGATGCCTCTTGCTTTCCCAGCTGATCTTATTTATAGACAGAAGATATTACAAGTGTCGTACAATTTTACAAAACTATTCATACTATTACAATTACTATTTGCTACAGTAAAAAGTGCTACAGTAAAAGTACTGTTCACACTATTCACATATTTTACATATTTTGCGCCGCCTATCTTTTGTCGTGTTATAACTGTTACAATATTTATCTGTTTACATAACAAACATATCTCTATCTTATTACTATCATATGACAACTGTAATGCTTATCTTTGTAGACAGATGTTTTATTCTGGTAAGTTCTGCTCTATCTCCGTAGTTGATACTGTTGTATTAGATGATTCAGCTCTATCTTCATAGCTGTCCATATCTTCGATTATTGGTACAGTCATTTGTTTAACTCCACACATTTTACATGAGTGGTTATTATTTTGCTACATCCAACTGCAGTATCTCTTCCAGGTATCCTCAGTTAGAAAATTCCTAGGTAAATACCTTGTAACTGGTTCTTGATCTGGATGGAGCAGGCTCCATACCCATGACTTGATGGTTTCGACCGCATCATGGCCGTATGTTTTGCTTTGAGAGATAATTAATGTGCTTAACTCTCTATGATTTATCCAAACATAAGTCTTGACCATGTTAATCAAGGCTTCATAAATTGCTTTTATCTTGACTGCCCTCTTTTCCCTGAGGAGATCTGGTATCTCATTGCGGTTTAACTCTGGTTGTGCCTTAATTTCTTCGGGAAAGATAAAATTTGTTGTACAGCCCATTTTAACAACCCTAATACATTGTTTTATTTCAGAGAAAGTAACTTTGCCTGGGGCAGTATAGCATCTTATAAAAATCATAGGAGATTTTGTAATATGTAAGTAACTTTTAGCTGCTTTATATAGATCAGGAATTGAAGATAGCTCTTCTCCATTCATTGTATATACTGAATTAAGAAGGCCATAATCATATGCTGCTTTGATTAAATTTGCATTGCAACCAGGCAACGCTATTAACTCGTTTACCCATTTTAAAGGGTTAGTAACATAACCTCCTTCTATTTCTCCGTGGCGATCTTTAGAGGTTATTTCTGAGATAGTATTTAGTCTGTTGGCAATAAATAAGAAAATATCTTTATATTGGCGAACTGAAGGATTCATAGTTTGTTTAGTTCCTAAGGTTAACTTTTCCTTGAAAGATGTGGTATCTGGTATGAGGCTTGGAAAATTTAGTTCATTGATAACTGGGGTAGGGTTATTGGTTTGGTTATAAGTTTGTAAGGACATACTTCGTTTGAAAGGAGGATTAACTTTTTGTGTAATAATTCGGCTTTTATATTTTTGGCTAGTGCCAATATCTGCTTGCTCCATACTAGGATTACTGGAAGTGGCTTCTCTTTTCATTGAAGCGAGTTCTTCCATTAACTTTTTGAGTTGTATCTTGAGCTCCTGATTTTCTAGAATCAGTTGTTGAGCTATTTCTTGAGAGATAGTCTGCAAAACAATTGTCGTTAGTTTTTAATAATTCAATAGAAAATTCATATTGGTTGATATCAGCAATTATTCGATTTATTTCTTTTCTTGTAATTGAATCCTGTAGTTTTTGGGTTAACCAACTTCTAACAGTTCTATTATCTGTTCTAATTATAAATTTACTATCAACTACTCCCTCCGGTTCCAAAAGATCTTCCTTGTTACTATTACTACAGATACCAAGGAGTATCAATTTGTGTGGGGTCTTGGGTGGGTAAAGTAGGAGAGAGAGAGGGTTATGGAAAATAAACAAATAAAAAGGTGTAAAGTAGGAGAGAGAAAGGGAGTAAAATTGATTTAATAGTGTAATGGTGGACCATATGATAGTGACATGAGAGGGTAAAAAGGGGAAAAAATTTGCCAAATAAGGAATAAAGTAAAAGAGGGAAGATCTTCTGGAAACGCACTAAAACGGAAAGAGGGAAGATCTTTAGGAACCGGAGGGAGTATATAACATTCAAATTTTTTGATTCCATATTTTACTGCTTTTTATTCCTTTTTATTTATATCCCAATTGATTTCATTTGCCTTAAATGTTCCTGAGTGATACCTACAAACATATTCTTTTCTATCATTTTTGTATCTGTATTTTAATACTGCTCCGTAACCGTTATTGGTTTCACTAGCATCTGTTTCTACTATCCATATAAATTCTTTGTCTTCATCAGGAAAACTTAGTTTTGGTAACTTTTTGACTAAGTCTTTGATTTTTTCTAAAATTTTTGTATCCGTATCTTCCCATCTAAAATCATAGTCTTTCTTTAGTTTTTTAGTTAGTGGTTCAGTATATTGTGATAGTTTAGGAATAAATTCTCTAACTTGATTTACTATTCCTAGGAATTTTTGTAATTCTTTCTTAGTATTTATTTCCTTTTGAAACTCAATGATTTTCTGAGCTATATGATCTTGCATTTTTATTCCAGCTTTATCTATTTCAAATCCTAAGAATTCAATTTGTGTTTTAAGTAATTCCATTTTCTTTTTGCTTAAAACTATACCACTAGTTTTAATAATTTTTATAAACTGTTCTAATAACTTAAAGTGTTCTTCTTGTGTTTTTGAATAGATTAGTATGTCATCAATATAAACTACACAATTTGATAATTGATTTAAATATTTATCCATAAATGCTTGGAATCTTCCCGGGGCATTTTTATATCCAAAAGGTAATACATTCCATTCATAAAATCCATTGGGAACAGGGTTATGTAATTTTAGAAAAGAAATGCTTAATCGTTTCTTTATTATTTCTAAGTCTTCATAGTTTGGTTTAGAGTATAATTTTAATCCTTTTTCTATAGGTAATATAAGATCTGTAAAAGGAGTCTCTATAGTAATTGGTCTTAATTTGTTTTTGGTATAAATCTGATGTTGATCCGTTAATATATAAGCATTCTTACATTGTACTGTCATTACTTTTGATCCAGTTGTCATGTTTATTCCATCTAATTTCCAATATAAGACTAATGCCTTTTCTATATTTTGGTCAGTTAAACTTATAGAATAATTAGGCTTAATTATAAATCTAACTTTCTGATAAATAAGATTTCCTTTAAGTTGTACTATAATGGCTTGTTCTATTGGTTCTTTGATTCTGTCATCAGCTAATTCTAATTCCAAGGGAGTATCTATTCCTTCTTTAAAACAGGCTTTTATTATTATCTCTATGGCAGCTAATTCTACAAATCTAAATGTGATTGGTTTATTTTTTAATGTATTATTAATTTTGGTTATTTCTTCATTTAGTACTTCTTGTGTTATTAATGGGACTCTAGTATTACCTTGTACTTGTGTTATATCTATAACATGTTCTCTATCAGCTATAACTAAATATTCTTCCTTTTTCTTTTTGAAATACTTAGTTAAATTGGCTAGGTCAAATTTTTTCTTTTCAATAATCTTGTCGGGGGACAACGTAAATCCTTCATACTTTAATGCATTATATTTTTGTAAGTCAAAAATGACTCTTTGATTTTTATTTTGTACTGTAATATCTTCATCGTAATAAACTTCTTGTAATTCTTTATTCATTATCATCAGCTTCAGTATTATCTTCATCTTCACTATTTTCATCATTACTTATTTCATTAATTTCGTCATTATCTGTTTCATATTCGAACACATATATTTCTTCATCTGGTGGTATATTGGTTTTTCCTAGTTCATATTCTGCTATATGGAGTTCAATGAAATTTACATTTTTTATATTTTTATTAGCATTTTTATTTACTTTTGCTTTACATTCCCTTGCTATGTGACCTATTTGTCCACAATTATAACATCTACATCTTTTTGGATTTTTAGCATATTTATATATTTTCCTTTTCATAAAATAATTTTTATTTGATCGTTTTTATTTTTATATTTTCCATATGGTTTGAATCTTTTATATCGTCTTTGCATTAATTTGGGTCTTTTAGCTTTATATCTTTTGTTTAGTTTGTGACATCCAAATTTGGGTCTTTCATATCTTTCACAACAGTCACTAATTTTAGCTTGTTTTCTAAATTCCTTATGGTTATTAACTTCAATACAATAATTTTTATACCATGTTTGTAAAAATGTTATTTTTTCTCCTAAAGTTCCTGTTTTAGGTTCTGTATAATAAGCTTTTTGTATCATAGTATTTATTGGTATTGGTAATTTTTCAAAATATAATTTTCGAAATACAGCTAATTGCTCAGGGGTTTCGGTTCCTAATTCATAATAGTTCATCTGAAAAGCACAATTATATTTATTTAGATCTTCTGGACACATGGAACATATTTGCATATTATATAATTGGGACTTACAATACTCTTTTTTGGCGATTGCATATTTTAAATCTGCATTTGGATTACCAAATTCCCTTCGAATTATTTCTTCATATTTTTTCAACATTTGTGTTGAATCAGTCATCTCTGTTCCTTCTATCTTAGTACTTCGCAATTCAGTTAATTCTATTATTCCTATATTAGTTAAATAGCTTCTTGCTATTCCTGTTATAGTTGCTTCAATATAACTAGCCGCTGCACTAACTGGTATTTTAGCTTCTATTAATTTTGCATTTAATACTCTAGAAGAAAATAATGAAGAAGTTTATTCTGAACAATCTAGTCAAGAATTTAGATATTCAAATTATTTAGAATCATATTTTAATTCAGAAAAAGACGAAGAAATTAATGTACTTACTAAAGTCTATACAGAAGACGATTATGATTATATGGAAACCAGTAGAAGTTATAAACCTACTTTTAAAAATAAAAATTTGATTATAAACATAAAAATAATGATTATATATGGAAATATCGAAGAAAATTAGAAAATGATTATATACCCAGAGATAACCAATCAGGAGAAACTTTAAATCTAGATTGTTCTACTAATACTGAAATGGATATACAAAATTAGACAGCTAGAATAAATGCAAAATTAGTAGAAGCTAAAATACCAGTTAGTGCAGCGGCTAGTTATATTGAAGCAACTATAATAGGAATAGCAAGAAGCTATTTAACTAATATAGGAATAATAGAATTAACTGAATTGCGAAGTACTAAGATAGAAGGAACAGAGATGACTGATTCAACACAAATGTTGAAAAAATATGAAGAAATAATTCGAAGGGAATTTGGTAATCCAAATGCAGATTTAAAATATGCAATCGCCAAAAAAGAGTATTGTAAGTCCCAATTATATAATATGCAAATATGTTCCATGTGTCCAGAAGATCTAAATAAATATAATTGTGCTTTTCAGATGAACTATTATGAATTAGGAACCGAAACCCCTGAGCAATTAGCTGTATTTCGAAAATTATATTTTGAAAAATTACCAATACCAATAAATACTATGATACAAAAAGCTTATTATACAGAACCTAAAACAGGAACTTTAGGAGAAAAAATAACATTTTTACAAACATGGTATAAAAATTATTGTATTGAAGTTAATAACCATAAGGAATTTAGAAAACAAGCTAAAATTAGTGACTGTTGTGAAAGATATGAAATACCCAAATTTGGATGTCACAAACTAAACAAAAGATATAAAGCTAAAAGACCCATATTAATGCAAAGACGATATAAAAGATTCAAACCATATGGAAAATATAAAAATAAGAAACGATCAAATAAAAATTATATTATTAAAAGGAAAATCTATAAATATGCTAAAAATCCAAAAAGATGTAGATATTATAATTGTGGACAAATAGGTCACATAGCAAGGGAATGTGAAGCAAAAGTAAATAAAAATGCTAATAAAAATATAAAAAATGTAAATTTCATTGAACTCCATATAGCAGAATATGGACTAGGAAAAACCAATATACCACCAGATGAAGAAATATATGTGTTCGAATATGAAACAGATAATGACGAAATTAATGAAATAAGTAATGATGAAAATAGTGAAGATGAAGATAATACTGAAGCTGATGATAATGAATAAAGAATTACAAGAAGTTGATTACGATGAAGATATTACAGTACAACATAAAAATCAAAGAGTCATTTTTGACTTACAAAAATATAATGCATTAAAGTATGAAGGATTTACGTTGTCCCCCGACAAGATTATTGAAAAGAAAAAATTTGACCTAGCCAATCTAACTAAGTATTTCAAAAAGAAAAAGGAAGAATATTTAGTTATAGCTGATAGAGAACATGTTATAGATATAACACAAGTACAAGGTAATACTAGAGTCCCATTAATAACACAAGAAGTACTAAATGAAGAAATAACCAAAATTAATAATACATTAAAAAAATAAACCAATCACATTTAGATTTGTAGAATTAGCTGCCATAGAGATAATAATAAAAGCCTGTTTTAAAGAAGGAATAGATACTCCCTTGGAATTAGAATTAGAATTAGTTGATGACAGAATCAAAGAACCAATAGAAAACAAGCCATTATAGCACAACTTAAAGGAAATTTTATTTATCAGAAAGTTAGATTTATAATTAAGCCTAATTATTCTATAAGTTTAACTGACCAAAATATAGAAAAGGTATTAGTCTTATATTGGAAATTAGATGGAATAAACATGACAACTGGATCAAAAGTCATGACAGTACAATGTAAGAATGCTTATATATTAACGGATCAACATCAGATTTATACCAAAAACAAATTAAGACCAATTACTATAGATACTCCTTTTACAGATCTTATATTACCTATAGAAAAAGGATTAAAATTATACTCTAAACCAAACTATGAAGACTTAGAAATAGTAAAGAAACGATTAAGCATTTCTAGATCTAAACGACATTTAACTGAAAACCTACCTATTCCAATAAAATCATATGAATATTATATAAAAATACAAATAGGAACAAAAAATCTAACCGCACAATTAGATATTAATACTGAAAGTAATTATATACCATTAGACAAATTGTCAAACCAAATAGTTAACATTAATGAAAATTTTAATAGGTTAATTACATTAACAACAAAAATTGCACTACAAGATATAAACATCGACTATGTCATAACCTTAAACAATAAGATAATACTAGGAAAAGACTTCTTAGAAAAAGTTAAACCATGGACAATAGAACCAGATTATTTTAAATTTACTTATAACCAAACTCAATATAAAACCAAAATTATAAATGAGTAATACTATACCCAGTTTAATAGAACTAATAAAATTACAAAAACAAATAGAAATAGCAAAAGAAGAAAAGGTTTATCTAAGTCAAAGACTACAATATATTATATTTGCAGGTTGCCATAGAAATAGCATAAGAGCATTATCAAAAAGGGAACAAGAAAAAACCAGAGATATAGAAATATTAGAACAACGATTATATAAAATGAAAAATGACTTAGCAATTCTCAATAAAAAATGAGTAATTTAACCTATATACTTATAAAAATAATCTTTGAAGGATATAAAAGTCGATATTATACTCCAATGGTAGATACAGGAGCACAACCAACGATAATGAAAGAAAATTGTTTACCTGAATGGAAAAAATTAAACACACCATTTAGAATCAATGGGTTTAATAACAATAGTAGTAATATTACCCTATATCAAACAAAAGTAAAAATACAAATTTGGAATAAAATATTAATTATACCTGAAGTATACTGTTTCGAATTAATAGGAAAAGACATAATACTAGGAACCAACTTTCTTAACCAATATAAACCATTTAGTATAGGTAAAGAGTTTGTTACATTATTTACTCTTTGTAAACATAAGTTAAGAGCTAAAATAGTCAAAAATAGAGAAAGGATGCCAATAGAATGGGAAAAATGTAAAATAGGCGAAGAAACTCAATTAGTCCAAAAAATGACAACCAAAAAAGAAAATATTAATAACTTTGAAATTATTGAAATTGGTATACTCCATCTGGATAAGCTTACTTCTTTAAAAACCCAATTAGAAGAACTATGTAGTGATAATCCTTTAGAAAATTGGCATAAGCATAAAACAGAAATAAAAATGACCTTGAAAGACCAAAATAGCATAATATCACAAAAACCTTTTAATAATACACAAAGAGATGAAAAAGAATTTAAAATGCATATAGCAGAACTATTAGCTGGAAAACTAATCAGACCCAGTAATTCAAAACATAGTAGCAGTGCTTTTATAGCCAATAAACACTCAGAACAAAAACGAGGAAAAACAAGAATGGTTATTGATTATAGAATTCTAAATGAAAAAACAATTACTTACAATTACCCTATACCAAACAAAATACTTAAAATGAGGCAAATACAAGGTTACAATTATTTCTCAAAATTTGATTGTAAAGTGGTTTTCATCAATTAAAATTAACCGAAGATTCTAAACAATTAACAGCATTCAAGGTTCCCAATGGATTTTATGAATGGAATGTATTACCTTTTGGATACAAAAATGCCCCAGGAAGATTCCAAGCATTTATGGATAAATATTTAAATCAATTATCAAATTGTGTAGTTTATATTGATGACATACTAATCTATTCAAAAACACAAGAAGAACACTTTAAGTTATTAGAACAGTTTATAAAAATTATTAAAACTAGTGGTATAGTTTTAAGCAAAAAGAAAATGGAATTACTTAAAACACAAATTGAATTCTTAGAATTTGAAATAGATAAAGCTGGAATAAAAATGCAAGATCATATAGCTCAGAAAATCATTGAGTTTCAAAAGGAAATAAATACCAAGAAAGAATTACAAAAATTCCTAGGAATAGTAAATCATGTTAGAGAATTTATTCCTAAACTATCACAATATACTGAACCACTAACTAAAAAACTGAAGAAAGACTATGATTTTAGTTGGGAAGATACGGATACAAAAATTTTAGAAATAATCAAAGACTTAGTCAAAAAGTTACCAAAACTAAGTTTTCCTGATGAAGACAAAGAATTTATATGGATAGTAGAAACAGATGCTAGTGAAACCAATAACGGTTACGGAGCAGTATTAAAATACAGATATAAAAATGATAGAAAAGAATATGTTTGTAGGTATCACTCAGGAACATTTAAGGCAAATGAAATCAATTGGGATATAGATAAAAAGGAATTAAAAGCAGTAAAATATGGAATCAAAAAATTTGAATGTTATATAGTTTATAGTAAATTTATGATTAGAACATATAATAGAACTGTTAGAAGTTGGTTAACCCAAAAACTACAGGATTCAATTACAAGAAAAGAAATAAATCGAATAATTGCTGATATCAACCAATATGAATTTTCTATTGAATTATTAAAAACTAACGACAATTGTTTTGCAGACTATCTCTCAAGAAATAGCTCAACAACTGATTCTAGAAAATCAGGAGCTCAAGATACAACTCAAAAAGTTAATGGAAGAACTCGCTTCAAGGAAAAGAGAAGCCACTTCCAGTAATCCTAGTATGGAGCAAGCAGATATTGGCACTAGCCAAAAATATAAAAGCCGAATTATTACGAAAAAAGTTAATCCTCCTTTCAAACGAAGTATGTCCTTACAAACTTATAACCAAACCAATAACCCTACCCCAGTTATCAATGAACTAAATTTTCCAAGCCTCATACCAGATACCACATCTTTCAAGGAAAAGTTAACCTTAGGAACTAAACAAACTACGAATCCTTCGGTTCGCCAATATATAGATAATTTCTTATTTATTGCCAACAGACTAAATATTGTCCCAGAAATAACCTCTAAAGATCGCCATGGAGAAATAGAAGGAGGTTATGTTACTAACCCTTTTTAAACGAGTTAATAGCGTTGTCTGGGTGCAATGCAAATTTAATCAAAGCAACATATGATTATGGCCTTCTTAATTCAATATATACAATGAATGGAGAAGAGCTATCTTCAATTCCTGATCTATATAAAGCAGCTAAAAGTTACTTACATATTACAAAATCTCCTATGATTTTTATAAGATGCTATACTTCCCCAGGCGAAGTTACTTTCTCTGAAATAAAACAATGTATTAGGGTTGTTAAAATGGGTTGTACAGCAAATTTTATCTTTCCCGAAGAAATTAAGGCACAGTCAGAGTTAAACCGCAATGAGATACCAGATCTCCTCAGGGAAAAGAGTGCAGTCAAGATAAAAGCAATTTACGAAGCCTTGACATGGTCAAGACTTATGTTTGGATAAATCATAGAGAGTTAAACTCATTAATTATCTCTCAAAGCAAAACATACGGCCATGATGCGGTCGAAACCATCATATATACATATACATATATATATATATACATATACATATACATACATATATATATATATATATATATATATATATATAAATTACAAATAATATAAAATATTTATATTTAAATATAGACCCTAAATTCTTAAGAACAAAAACTTACTTCTAACAATTAGTGGAGGTGGCACATACTAACACGACTCACCAATTGGACCTGAACCCAACTCGAAATTAGCGAGTTTGGATTAAGATTCTCAACTAAATCACATAAGTGGGTTGACACTATCTATTAAGCAGGCTGGGTTCGGGTTGAACTTTCAAACCTGAACCCAACACGATAACCATTTAAGTCCAATGTCTTAACAAAATCATTATTGTGGCTCGTGGAGATGGAATTTCTCAATTATTTTAGTGTTGTTTGTTGGTTATTGAATTTGCTTCATTCTATATTCTCGATATGATATGTCTATATAAATATAGGACTATGAAAGTTACCATGCTGATTTATTTTATATATATATATATATATATATATATATATATGTGTGTGTGTGTGTGTTTGTGCAACTTGATTACAGGTGAATAAAGAGTCAGAGTCAAAATTAGATTTGAGGAAATCCAACCTACCCCTTTACCTGTGAACCCCTTACGAACTTGACACGACTCAGTTAGGATTGGAACAAAAAACATCAAAAATATATTGGAAGTATCTTTGTAGAAGTAATAACATAATCCATAAATAAACTTTCTCGTCCTAGAGTGGATTAAGATCAAGGGGAAGAGAAAGTTGGATAGCAATATATAAGATCAAATTGGATGAAAACTTCTTTTCTTTTTGCATCGCATAAATTTGCATTAATTAAAAAACGGAAGTACAAGCTATAGAAAAAGCATCTAAACTAAGGACGAAAACTAAATGAACACTAAATGAGCTTGACTAGCTCTTACAACCCCGTTAATATAAAACTGACTCGAAGGCACAAACCACCATGCTACCTTACCAGTCTGACGTTGTCTGCAGAGGATATGAAGGACCACATCAGGAACTTCCATTGGATGCTTGTTGTTGGAGATGACCTTAGTGTCTTGCATCTAACTAGCTGTTGATATGTGATGGAAAGTTTCGATAAATTAAACCAGAACGATCTTCAAAGATGGATTGCCAAAGATGGTCTTGTAGAACCATATGTTCACAAGACTATAAATCCCAAGGCCGTTGAAGTAAGAAGTCTTCCGGAGATTCTAAAGATGAAACTACGAAGGAAGTCACTTTCTTTCGTGATTTCGTACCAGGATATCATGAGTTTTTCCTCAAGAGGCAAGAACTCGACATTTGTGGAGGTCAAAACTTACTCCGAATCAAATTTGAGTGCCTCGCACGAGATGTGTTTTTGAGTTGTGATGACATCCAAAGCCATCACTGGAACATAAGGTGAAGTAAATTTCTTTAATTCCTCACCCAACCACATGATCAAAAGATCGAAACCGAAACTTGCAATCTTTAAAGAAGCAGATCGAACAACGACATATTTAGGTTCTAATGGAACATGAAAACAAGGATCTTGATAGAGATAAACACCTCAGTTCTTCGCCAACACATAGATACCTAAAGTTATACCTATCCAAGCATGGTAAACTCTAGGATGAACTTTGTTATTAATCTGATTTCCTAAATCATTCCTTGTCATAGAAAAACCAGATCTACCTGCTAGGAAGACAAATACACATAAACTAAACCAAAATCACAACAAACTAAAACAATAACAAGGCCACCGCTGGTAACACCTCCGGCGTGTCCCGCGACCCACCACTCCCCAGCTGCTGGACCATCGGTGCGCCGAACCACTAAGGCGGCGCGACACCTAGAAGTCTAGGGGTTTTCCCCCACCGGAAAAGGTGGCGTAAGGGTAGTAACTAAAAAAGAAAGCAAAAAAGAAAAACCGGAAAGACATGGGGAGCTCGACGCCACCGACAGAGCGTCGAGGCTGCTCCGGTGGCGGTCGATCCCCCCTGGGGATTTCGCGAGGAAGGGTTTTTGTGGGGAAGGGGAAGCTTTCCTCTCAAGAGGGTTTTCTTTTGCTTTGTATTAGTCCTGTTACTCCCTCTATCTCAATGTAAAAGGAACTAACTTTTGGATGAAAACTTCTAAAAGAAATAAAAAAATGAATAAGCTGTTTCATTATGTCAAGGCATTATTAAATATCGTCTTCATTTCAAATTGCGCCCTACATTTGCTTTCCTTACATATTTTCCCTTACCCTCTCAATTTCTCTCATTCCTCCACTTTCCATTTTCTCTCCTCAACTTCTCCCGCTCTCCTCAACCACCACCAAATCTTCCACCACCATTATACACCCTTGAACAGTTGTAGCCACTAAACATCCCTTCAGAAAAGGTAGTGCTTCACTAAAAGGTCATCCAATATCCTCATTGATGAAGAGGAGCATCAGCCACAAGTAAATTTTTTGATTAACCTAAGAAAATAGAGGGGTATATTGTGTCATAAATATTAAAGTTAGCAAGTTAATTAAAATGAATACCATTTTGCGAAGAAACACCAAAGTCGTCTGATATCCTCATTGATGAAGAGGAGCATCAACCACAAGTAAATTTTTTTATTAACCTAAGAATATAGAAGGGTACAGTGTATCATAATTAGCAGGTTAATTAAAATAAGAAACACCAAAGTCGTCCGGAGCATCAGCCACAAAGTAATTTTTTTTTATTAACCTAAGAATATAGAAGGGTATAGTATATCATAAATATTGAAGTTAACATCCTAAGTAAAATGAAGACCATTTTACAAAGAAACACCAAAGTTATATACGCATAGGTGAAACAAGTAATGTCAATTTTTCCTTCAAATATAGTAGTCTACCAATAGTTTTTCACAAGATCAAATGGTTGTGCTATTAAGGGGGGTTTTCTATAATAAAAAATTGTCATTCTTAATTATGAGGAAGCAATACAATGTGAAGAGTGATAACATAAGGAAAACTAAACTGAATCGGTAGGGAATTCCATTTCATACGAAAGACTATACGAGTCCCTCAAAAATAATTCCAAAAATTTGTAGGCGAGAATAAACCAAGTGAAGCATAATGAGCTAATAAGAAAGGACCAAATAGTTTCTGCAGCATGTTCCAATCCACTTAATAATGTAACAATCCAAAATCAGGATGAACAAAGCAGTGGATTCATATCACAGATGATGCAAGTAGAGAAAACTAGAAATTGTCTATAGATAAATTTTGATATGTAAGGTATTAAAACACAACTGTGTCTAGCATGGTTCCCAAGGTCTGAACGATGTTGGCGGACATCAAGTTTGAGACATGTTCTTCCAGATGCTTCTTTGCATCTTGCCTTCCCACATTTGCAATTGCTAGCTTCTCTGGGGACAACTCATCTTCCTCCTGAACTGCTTTGTTATACTTGATAGCTAGATTCAGCATTTCCTGCAAATTTTCAGAACAGTCAAACACATTATTCAGGCCCCCAACACACACAAGTTATCTCACTACCCAGCAGAAACTATGAAATTCATGTTTCTGTGACAAATAGTAAAAGTGACAATCTAAATGCAGATTTTCCGCCTCATTTTGATTTCCCTTAATCAACAAGTATAACAGTAGAGTTTGCACCATAACCTTTCAATATATGACTAATTGACGATTTGACATTAAAAATCTAGCTTCCGCTCACTAAATGCCAACTCATGGTTGAACCTTTTTAATTAGCCTCCTCCTCCCAAAAGGCAGTAGATAATAATATGCACAAGAACCTCCATCAGAAACAATTGTCCATAGAAATTAAGGAGATTCTGTCTGCAAGTACCTACTATTACATATTGAAAACAAGCTTGCATTTCTTTTTTAAAGAGCTACAAAGAAAATTTATCTACACAACGAAAAAACTTAATTTTGACCATCATTTTCTCCCACAATTATGTCAACAAAATGTGATGATTGCTACTCTCCACAGGCAATAAATAATTGTATAGTGATCATTCAAGGGCCAAATAGGCTCATTTTTCAGCATAGAAGAAATGTCAAAACGCCTTGGAAGGTTGGCAGTTTGCCAACAAAAAACTTGATATGGTATAAGTATTTTTCAAGAAGTGCACTGAATAAGGAGTTATTGACAAAGTTCCCTAACCCTCGTAATAAAGTAATAAACTGAAGGATTAAAAGATACAGTTTCTCATCTTTCATTAGACTTTTTTTTTATCCCTTTTGGCAAATACACAAAAAGACCATATTTTTTATCAGGTATTGACTTCCCCTATAAGATAGCGATTATGGGCATAGATAGTTAGATAGCAAATGTTGTGGACAACTTGAAGACAGATAATTTTGCTATTAATCAGTTTCTACTCGGAAAGTCAAAATCTCCACTGACCTGGACAGTCTGCTCGTTGGTTTTGGAATGAGCATCAAATCTCTTAAGTGTCAATCCATCAGTCCATTTCTTTTTGTGAAGGTTCAGCAACATCTTCTCCTCAAGTTCATTCTTCCTGTAGTTAATGGCTATGGAATAGTAATGTCTGTTCAACCCATGGATCAATGCCTACACAGAACATCTCATCAGAGAGACAACAAGAGATAGTAAAAAACACCTAGCACAGCACAAGTGAATCAATGCAGTATCTGGATCCCGCTGACCTGAATTGATGGTTTGTTAAGATGCCCAAGGTTGGACGTCGTCTGACGAGGCTCTTGACCAAGCATCATTGTCTGTGGGTTGATCAAACGAAAGGCATCGATGACCACCTTCCCCTTGACACTTTGTATAGGATCCACCACTACAGCAACAGCTCTTTGATTCAAGGCTTCAAAGCTCTGCAGTATTTTTTTGCAAAGATTAACAGATTGTATCTAAAACTAGCTTTCCAACTGCTCCTTGAGATAAGCAAAAAACCCAAACATGCCAGACAGCAGAGCTGAGAGCACTAATATAATTTTTTTGTCAACCCAACAAAGCATGGACAAGTGACTACATAAAACAGAAATAAGACAGGACAAATGCCATGATAAAAGACCAAAACCGGCATGGAGGCAAAATGACTGCTATCTCCAGTCTCAAATATATACCCTATAAACACTAGCAGAACCAAAAGTGTAAGACATCATGACCTGAACATAAAGTTCTAACAAATATTTCAATAGATTCTTCTAGAGTCCATGTAAGCATAATACTGCCGCAAAGAGCAGAGACAGCAGAGTACATGCTACAGGACATGTTAAGGTAGACAGTAATTATCAGCACTAGAATACCAAAGACAGCTAATATATAGAAAAATTAAACCTGTTGCGTGTTGATATCCACACCAGACAGCCAGCAACCAAATCCAGGATGCGAATGGTACCATCCCACAACCATCTCTGGCCTGTAAATCAAGGAAATGAAATATTTAACCCAGCTGAATAATATAAATCATATTCATACGAACATATGAAGATAATTTAATAAAGCATCAAAGAGCGTAGATTGAGAAATACCACATCCTACAGAACCAATATTTGCATGGTACGAAGATATGTATTGCCAGCAAGTAATCCTCCCAATAGAAGGAACTATATTTGTGAAACCCATAGGCAATACCCAAAAAGGTAAGAGCCTTAATGATTCGTAATTGTAAGGCTTACATATATCAGCGACATATTTGAAGATCCATAATGCATTTCAAAACAAACACTTGAGAAATTTTTTTTCAGGTAATCAATTATAAGTTTACTTCAGTCTTGAAAAAAAGTGTGCTGTGTGTGTGAGGTGGGGTGGGGGGGATTAGTGCATCAAATAATATACATGAAGTCGAAGATGATTTTTTGGAACTCCCTCCATCCCAGAAATTTCCACAATAGGGTAAACGTAGATGGGACAGTAGATGTAGTAGGAGTGATACCAAAAACATGAGAGGATGACAATGTAAGTAGAATGAAAAATTGTAAGTGAGTAGAAACTAGAAAGTGAAGAGAAGGTAAAGGAAATTAGAAGGATAAAAAGAAAATAAGGCTGATGTGACAGAGAGAGAACTCAAGAAGGTATGCTTCAAATCGAGAAGTGTGAAACACAGTTCAGGACATCCATTTAAAAGAAGTGTGAAAAACATTGAGAGATGGAGCAAGCATGTCTAAAGCTAACATTTTGCATATAATAGATATAACATTCACTGAGACCAAGTAAACTATTTCAAACAATGTCCATTTATGTGTGGTGCCATGTAAAGCTGTAGGCTGAAACTGACAAACCCACAACACATCAAATCATCCATAGATCAAGAGCAAGAATTACGAAATGTGTAGTAGTTAGTTGTCAGCATCAATTTATAGTCTGTATTAGAAAGAGAAGAGACAAGTAGTGCAATAAGAACGTAGCAGACCGAGATGATTTCCTTTAAAACTAAAGAAATTACATGCTCTGATCCCAATGACAGGCAAATCTAGTACACAACATTGTACAGCACAAAGATGTGAATTCTGATTGAAACAAAATAAGAATCACAAAAGCAAAGAAAAGGTCAAAGAGAAATCTTAAGATATACTTCATCTGTATCTTTTTACTTGCAACGGTTTGACTTTTACACTATTCATAAACTCTTCTTAATTTATCTTTAGTGATTTATAGTCAACGAAAAACATGTTCATGTGGAATCTTGTTAGATTCGTTTCAACGTATATTTTCCGAATATCTACTTTTTATAACTTTAAATTATCGGTAATTAAAGATATTAATGGTTGAAGTTATGCATTGGCAAGCGTGAAAGTCAAACTGTTACAAGTAAAAAGCAACAGAGGAAGTATCTCTTAAATCACTATACAAGACAAGGGATCAATACTTCAATATTAGTCAAAGTGAAAGGGCAAGCATCTCTCCTAGATTTGGTCGAGTCACCACATTTAACCTTTAAGGGGTAAATGCATTGACATTAAAAAGAACGTAACCAGATATTATCAAAGAGAAAGCTTGATGACAAAGTAGGTGATTAACTCTCTGACTACTCACTGACAACATAGGTACAATTCCTACATAGGTACCAACTCCAAGAAGACATATCAACGCTTTCTAAACAATTACTCACATTTAAAACTAAGATCTACATCCCAAATGTGCCTATCACACCACTTTTCAAGCCAGAGTGTATAGGCAAGAAGGAAAACTTTTCCCATGAAGTGCAGATCTATTTCAGAAAGACATTGAATTGGGCGCAACCTAGCCTATTCGGATATCCATAACCATGTTATTGTACTCCGGTGAACATGAACATGGCACTAATGTACTTTACCAATTTTAACTCAGAATAAAATAATCTATGGTATTCCTCATGTTTCTCAATTCCTAGTTTCCAAAATTGACCCTACCCAAAAATTCAATAGAATTTGGGAGCATTTTCACCCAATTTTTTGAAAAAATTGCAGCTCATAGTTACAACACTAATAATGTGTTTGACTAGTAATACACGAAACGAGTATGGGAAAGTGAAGGGAGACGATGGAAGATTACTTTGTACATTTTTCTTTCAGAACTTTCCATGGCATATTCATTTAAATTGAAAGGGGAAGAGAAAAGGATCCCCTCTAATTCCAATCCCATCCCATCCTCCTATTGACCCTGCACTCCCCTCCCCCCCTCCACTTCCATCAAATTCCCTCATCCAAACAACCTCCAAAGAGAAGCTTAACTCAATAATTATTTCTATACCAATGCAATCCATCTCTTAGCTCACTAGATTTCCATTATACTGATATAACATCACATGAAGTAAAAACTCCACCATGCTCCAAAGACCTTCACTTCTTAATGCTTTGGTGTTCACCATCATAAGTTCCATCAAAATAAAAAAAATTCCAAATTCTCCCCCGAATGTATATTGCATCTACAAGAATTTCACATAGAGAAAAACCCTAACACAATCAAATTCTTTCGTGCCGAGATGTAAACTTCAGATTAAGATTAGAAGCTTTTTCTCATCCAAATCAAAAAGAAACATCAATTTCATACTAAAAAAAATCAGAACATTACACAAACAAATACCTTCCAGTTTGTTTAAGCATATCGAGCATATTCGTCTGAAAAACATGGTCAACAGCTTCAACACTAACTCCAGTTCCACTTTGTGGCATAGCAAACACATCAACAACCCTAACAGTGTATTCATCTACAAATTCACCCAACATCAATCCCATAACTTCCATTGGAACACCAGCTCTTCCTGCAAAATCCCAACATTAGAAAAATTAGGGTTTCTAGAGAATTCTATAAATTTGAAGAAAAGAATCGAATGAGAAGTTAATACCGTGTTTGAGCATCTTGAGAAGAGCGAGAGAAGAGATATAGACTTGTTCAGAGGTGTCGAGAGTTGGAGAATCAGGTGGTGGGTGGCCTAAAGCTCCTCCTGCGCCGGCGAACATTCTAGTGAGTCTGTCCATTTTCTCTCTCTTCGATGTGCTTCTTTCTTCTCTCTCACTCTTTCTCCTTCTCTGGTAATGGAATGGCCGATCTGGGTTCAACGAATTCGACTTGTTACTTTACTCCTCGTCGATTTGAAAGAAATACCGATCCCCTGTAGTAGGGATGGACATGGATCCAGACCCCCCCTATAAAATTTAAAAAACATTTTACTAATCGATTTTCTATGTGGCTTGAAATTCATATCCACCTTAGGACCTTTATAAACATCTAACATATAGATCCCAACACATACCGATGGTATGAATTTGAGTTAGATTGATGTCTTTTGTTTGGTAGTGATTTTATTTTAAGAGCATGATGTTAGAAATTAGAATGTTTTTGGCTGGAATGTAATCAACTTTTATTTATCAACATATGGTGAATTTTTATTTTTTCGTATTTAGGAATGGAAGGTGATGAGAATCCTCCATTTGAGCCTCTACATTGTTTGTGACTTTGTTTTAGAGCTTCAGTATGTAGAAGTTGTTGCTCCGCTTGTTCATGTATAACTACTAGCAAAACTTATTATTGTTATATCAATTGTTGAACTTAATCAATGCATCATGTAAACTTCAAAACCCATTGTAAGTACCCTAATACTATATAATAATTTTTTTATCCATTCGATATTTTAAAGAAAACTTTCATATTTTACCCTAAAACTTAACTTTGGCTGCTCTAATTTAGCCTCCTCGTCCCGTAAACCAATACTATATAATAATTTTTTTATCCATTTGATTTTTAAAGAAAACTTCATATTTTACCCTAAAACTTAACTTTCGTTTCTTCTCAACTTTGAGAACATATGGCCAAGTGAAGACAAAACACCAATCTAGATACCCAGCAGTAAAAAGTTCCTCCATCATTTCTCAATGCAAAGATCTGCCGATAATAATTTACAGCAATTTATATGACTGCATCGTCTACAACAATTCGCAAGACAACCACTTTTCAGTTGCTATACCTCCAGCGACCACCCACCATTGCTCCACCGTATCTAGCCGACGTTCCTCCACTTATTGCTGGTTTTTTTTTAAAATTCTTCTCTCCTTGTAATTTATAGGGTTCATAGGCTTCGCAAATCTGAAATATTATAGATTGAACATTTGAATAGAATGTTAATTATTTGCTGGTTTTTAGCCTTTTAGGTTTCATATATTCAGTAAGTTAGTTTTTGTTTTTTTTACCCCTTAATTCAATGCTGGTTCATAGACAACAATTTTCAGTATTTTAGTATTATATTAATAATAAAAATATCTCGAATTTTATATTTTTGATGAACTCATATTATTTGGAATATGTTGATATTAGCAAAAAAATAAAGAAAATAGGCATGGACCCTAGACCCGGACCCTAGACCCTACAGACCCTAAGGTTCTGGGTCCGGGTCTAATTTTCCTAGACCCTTAGGTCCAATAAAAAATATAGGGTCCGGGTCCGGGTCTAACCCGACCCAGACCCGACCCTTGCCCATCCCTACCCTGTAGTGGCCTTGCTCTCCAAGCCACCTTAGACCTTACTCGTGTAGTTGGGTCGGGTTGATTCGTGCAAATTCTGGTTTAACTAGTTGATGCACCGCTCGTTTCTTCAAAATATGGTAATGATGAACATACTTATGTACTAAACTATTAATAAAGTTGCAGTTTGGGTAACCTAGTTGCAAAAAAGTACTCAAAACCAACTTATGTTAACTTCCTTCAGTTTACTTGGTTTGGTGAACTTACTCGAGTTCCCGGACGCACGTTCCAAGGCGAAGTACAATCATTTGATTCATTTTGGCGCCTTTTACTCTCCTCTTTTGTCTTTTGGTATTACTTAACTCCTGGCCCTGTACTTTCACCTTTACAAAGTACTCTAAAATCCCTTTGCAACTCCCACTTTTCTTGTTTTTCTCCTTGTATCATCTTTTTCCCCCAAAAGCCAATTTTTAGCTCATTTGTTCTCAACAGTTACTCCATTAACATGGCTGAAAACAACCCATGACCCCATTCAAGAAGGAATGTTCCAAATTTGTCTCCTCATAATGGTATCTCTGGTACTCCTGTTTACTTTTTTCCGATTCCTTTTGTTTATTTGGATGTTGTCTGGAAAGTGTGAAACAACCTTTGTTTATTTGTTTGTGGTCTAAATAATCTACTTATGTAAAGATTGTTGATGTGGGTTTAACCTAGTTAGTGTTCTTACCTTGTTATTATTTAGGTTTTTGTGCTAAAACTCTAGTTTATTCTTATTTTGTGATTTTAATTTAATATCTTTATTTTTTTTAACTATTTTATTGTTGTATGTGCTGAAGATTGAATTTTCAATGGTTTATCTAATTGTTGAAGTTAATTAGTTAAGTTGTTGAGTTGCGAAATTGTTGCTTTATGATGTTAGTTAAGTCCTCTGGTCAACAATCTGTTTTTCTATGATGAACTAGGTTTGATAACCTTAGGCAATGCACACCAACACTTCCAAGAGCAAGATATTCTAGCCTTCCACATTTTTTGACAAGCTCGATTGGGAGTCCAAACTGGGTGTTGAGCTGACTTGAAAAAAATGGCGCATATGGTCAAGGCTTAGGCATCTTGGTTACCCTTATCAGCGTAATTTTTGGGGAACACAACATTTAAGAGTTGGGCACTTCAGGATATCATCTACAACAATGGCAGGGATCTCATTACTTGGCTGGAGAAAGACATGACAACCTATTTTGACGGCTTTCCCTTACTATTTAAGGAGGATTAGGTGATGTGAGATATGAAGGTGGTTGTTTTGGGGGATGATAATGGTAGATAGGAAGTAGCAGTTTTTTGGGTTTATCTGCCATGATGTTATTGTAGTTGTTGAAGATGTTTGTGTCGTAGTTAAATCTAGTGTGAATGTGACAAATGATTGTATTTCTTTTTGTGTTTGTCAATGCTATGACATAATACATAGTAAGGTGATCTAGCTAAACACTAGGTGTGTTGGTAATGTAAAGTGTTTAAACCACTAAGTAGAATGTAATGAATGAATTTATGGAATGAAATGACTACTTATTTTATACACTCCACTTTGTTAACGTAATGATTTATTTGTTGTTGTGTATATTTTAAATTATGTAGAACCTCTTTTGTTCGGTTAATTACCTCAGTTCAAAACCAAACCTCTGCTGCACCTATCACCTAGAGATAGACTATGACACATTAGAAACTAATGAGGATGATGTTGAAGTTATGAATGCAAGGGATAAGGTGAGGGAAGAGGCCAATAAGCAGTAGTCACTTGATGAAGAGTTGCTTGTGTTGAAAGGTTAACAAGAAGTAAAGGGAAGAACATTAAGGACATGAATAATGAATTTGTTGGTGGATGTGATCTAGGTAACCCTAGTGAGTCAGATGAATATGATTGTAGCTACTTAGTAACACCTGACCTAACTACCCAAAACAAGAAGAAACTTAGGCTTTGAGAAGAATGTGAGAGTATGAGGCAATTATACTTTTACATTGGCCAGACGTTTGAGAATGCAAAGGCTTTTAGAAAGGCTATCATCCACTATTCTATAAAGATTGTAGAGACATTCCTTTCTCAAGGAATGATATGAATAAAATAGGTGCAAATTGCATTAACAAAGAGAAAGGATGCCCATGGAGAATATGGGCATCATAAAAGAGGGTAAGAAAAATTTCATGGTCTAGACACTGCAGCCAGATTACATATATGGCAGATCATGTAAACTAAAAAAATGACAGCCTCCTGGACTGCTATGAACTATCAAACTAAATTCAAGGCTAACCCCTACATCAAGTTACATGTCATAATAGATACAGTGTGGCTGGAATGGGGTAACAAAGTGAGCAAGTTCATGGCCTACTGTACATAGCAAGGAAGAAAAGTCAGGCATTGATTGTGGGTGAGTATAGAGAGTAGTATGCCTTGCTACCAAGGTATGTTGTTGAGGTGTTAAGGAGTAACAAGAACAACACAATCAAGTTACAGTCAAATGGCTATGTATTTCAAAGGGATTACTTTTATTTTGAAGCACTGAGGAAAGTTTTTATGGATGGATGTAGACCCTTCATTTCACTAGATGGTTGCTTCTTGAAGGGCCCATTTGGTGGTCAACTTTTAGTTGCAGTTGGTAGCGATGAGAACAATCAGATTTTCCTAATAGATTGGGCAGTTGTTGAGGCGGAAAGCACAAATAGCTGGAGTTGGTTTCTTTACCTGTTGGCATCAGATTTGAGCAGCAATGAAGGGGCAGGTTACACAATCATGTCTGACCAACAGAAGGGTTTGTTAGCTGTAGTGATAGAAGTATTTCCACAAGCTAAATCAAGAGTGTGTGCAAGACATGTATATTGCAACTTCAAGACTGTATTTGGTGGAGGCATGAAATACTGAAAACAATTCTAGATAATAGCTAAGAGCACTACTAAAAAAGACTTCAAGGCATAAATTGAAGTCATGAGGCAAATCTCAAACGCAGCTGCAGAAAATTTGATGAAGAGAAAATACAAAAAGTGGTGCAGAGCTTTCTACACCCATGTCATGTTGTGACAGTGTAGACAATAATGTCTGAAGTATTCAATGTATACATCCTCAGCAGTAGGCACAAGCCTATAATTACAATGCTTGAAGAGGGATGAAATATGAAAGGAGGAACTTATGTTATGTCCTAGGATACAAACACAAGTTAAGAAACACAGGAATTTATGCAAGGGGGTGGAATGCTTATTGGGATGGTGGATTTATTTATGGAGTTAGAGAAGGGGTCATTCAAACTAGGGATATTATCTCAGATAACCCTGACTTATAAGCCTTTTTCCCAAATAACCCTGACATTTTTTTTTCTCAGATGACCCTAAACTTGTATTTTGTCATTAAACTAGACGGAATTGTTAACGGCGTTAACTTTGTTAAAACAACCCAACTTAAAAAAAAAAAACCCACCAAACTCATCTATTTCTTTCTCTTGTTCTTCATCTCTTCTCAAACATTCATCAATGGCAAATGACAAAACATTGAGGAAATTAGGTGTGTAGCCCAACTAAGCTTTATCCATTCATTATTCCATTCCATCTCACCCCATAAAACAGCCCAAAAATCCCTCAACTTATCAAACATTCAAACCCAAAAACCACAAAATGAACCATTGTTAATCCTCCATAATTATAACCTTCTTCATATTCTCTCTCCTTTCTCACAAAACTCAAAAACCCAGGAAAAACAACAACCCAGAAATCAAAATCATGTCTTCTCCTCAACAAAATCAAAACCCAACAAACCCAAAAACTCAAACTCAATCATACCCAGAAATGCCCCCAATTCGCGTAAAACAACCAGTTACTGGAGAAACATCAGAAGCAAGGGAAGGGGAGGCGAGCTCCGGGTAGCAGCGGCAACGTCTGCCAACGTTTCTAGCGACATAAGACTGGTGGTGCGGCGCGCGTCTTGTGGCAGGAGTCAGGGCCAGCAACGAAGCAGAGGAGGGGAAAAGCCGAGCAAGAGAGAGAGACGAGAGAGAAACTCGGGGTTGCAGCAATGTGGTGGTGGTGCTGTTGAATTTGATTTTATGGCCTTTTGTTTTATTTTGTTATGTTTTGGATTAAAAGTTTTAATCTGGAGAATTGATTGAGAATGATGGGCTTGTGAAGAGATGAAGAACAAGAGAGAGAATAGATGAACAACAAGAGAGAGAAAGAGATGAATTTAGCAAAAGTCAAACCAAGTTAGGGTCTAGTTAACACCGTGACTAATTCCGTCCAGTTTAATGACAAAAAAATAAGTTCAGGGTTATCGGAGACAGACCTGCCAAAGTCGGGGTTATATTGGAAAAAGGCCTATAAGTCAGGGTTATCTGAGATAATATCCCTTCAAACTAAGTATGTTGTGAATTTGACTGAAAGAACATGCTCTTGTAATGTTTGGCAAGTTAGTGGCATACCTTGTAAGCATGCTGTTGTAGCAATTTGGAACAAGATTGATGAGCCAGAGCAATATGTAAGTAACTACTTTCGGAAAGGCACATACATGAAGGCTTATCAATACTTGTTGGAGCCTCTAAATGGACCTTAAGAATGGCATGACTCTAACTCATTAGTAATTGCTCCAGCACTGAAGAAGGTTCAAAATAGGCCAAAATACAAAAGAAGAGCCCAAGTTGGAGAAGGTGACAAAATTAGGGAAGTTAAAAAAGACTGGCACAGTCATGACTTATAGTTCATGTGGAATTCAAAGCACAATTACACAAGGTTGTAAGAATGTGCCTAACCAAAACAAGAACAACTCTTGTCCCAACAACAATAATGATCATCAAAGCAACAATACAAACCTATGCATCAAAGAGGGGTATGTGTGTATACATATCTAAGTGGATATCAAAGAGTTGCAAATGTAAGTATCAATTATCAGATGTTGTGATTATGTTGTTAGTAGGTTGTTTCAATGCAATTCATACAAATTTAATCTTGTGTGTCTAGTGTTGCAGTTTTGTGCCTACACCAGCACCAGCTAACCCACCCAGACCTTTTGCATTTTACTCAGACTTTGAAGATGAATAAATTGTGTACTCATTAGCCAGGATTATCAGTGGTCATAATCTGAGAGTGGGACACAACCATCACAAACAATCACAGTACATGGACTCAATATCTTGCAATGGCTAGAAGAATAAACCAGCAAAAAGACAGAAACGCAATAAGCTTAACTCAATTATTTAAATAGCTACTTTATTGCATTGCTTAGATATAAGTTTACAATTAAACCTAACACTTCATTTTTGTGCTTAAATAACTTAAATCAACTTCCAACACATTAGCATGTAGCTTACAAGAATGCATGACAAGTAACAAGCATAATGCCCTTCACACTAAAACCACATTTGGACCCCTCCCCCACTTTTCTTCATCTTCAACATCGCACGTTCAATCTCAATCTTCCTTGAAATCTGGTTTAACTCTTTAAGTCTCTTTCTTAGATGCATAACTTCATTCTTTAATTTTTTTTTGTTCTCATCTATTATACCAAGAGTGACATCCCTCTGTCAATCTATTGAGTCTTCAACATCAACCCACATGAAAAACTTGCAGCACCTAGTGTTTTGCTGAGGATCATAGTTAACAACTATCAAGCTTCTGTAAACAAAAACCACTGCAACACCTTGTATGGCATCATAACTTCGGCAAAAATTAGTTTACAAACCGGGGGTAGAGGGTATCCATAAACGTTGAGCGCAAACAGACTCCCAGAACTAGCTCCTTGTCTTGGATGGTGGTACTTATAGGAAGACCCAAATTTGCAACTCCAACAAACCCACAATTACATTACCAAAAAAAAAAGGTAAGATCAAACAATAAAATTGACAATCATACAAAATTTAATGGAAAGAATTGCATCTTAGAGCGGAAGTAGAACGATCACGACGATGATTAAAACGACAACGATCGGCATAACCACAAAAAATGGAGCAATTGGGGGAAGGATGGGGGTGTGCGAGAGGATAGCAAGGGGAGGGGCGGGGAGGCTGGCAGGGGGTGTGCAGGGGCTGGGGGTGGCAGGGGTGGGAAGGCCCTAGGCCGGCCGGGGGCTGGGGGGAGGTCAAGGGCGGGGGAGTGCATCGGGGTGAGCAGTTGGGGGGGGTTAGGGGTGTGCGGGGGGGAGTGCAGCGGGGGGAGGGCGATATTTATGTGTGAAAAATTAATTAGCACGACTTGAATATTTCCCTTTGCAATTAAGACTGAAGTAAAAAATATATGTGCATAAACATTGCGTTTCTTGCATCATATTTTCCTTTTAAAGTTATGGAAGTAGAAGACTTTTATTGTTGCCTATGAACATTTGATATGATACATGGGTCTCGTTATCTTCACATCATGAAAAATTAAGTATAAGGAAATAAGCTAAGCCAAGTTTAGGTAGGTTTAAGTAAGTTCATTAGGGAACTACCAATTGCTTATGATGATGGCAGCAAAATAGTATCGCTTTGAATTATACATATGGAGGGAAAAAGGCCAAGGGTTTCATTGAATTATACATATGAAGTCACTCCCAATATAATATTTGTGCAAAATTTAACACATCCACAAGCAAATTAGCATTTTTAACACATCCACAAGCAAATTAGCACAAAATTTAACACATCCACAAAAACACATTGAGAATCAAACATTCCTCACATTGAGGATCCCACATCAAAATCCCATGGAAAAAACCGCTTACATGCATATTAGGCTAGGAAATCCCGTGAAAATCAATCACTAGCTAATTCCACCAAATTGAAGCATGAATCAAGCAATAAAAACCAAAAACAATGCAGTACCAGCACCATGATCCTAAAGGGGCTACAATGTCTATACTAATTCCTCGAACAATCACCTTCAACTAAGGGGAAAGGGGATAATAAAATAAGGTTCAACCTCGAATAATCAACTTCGGATAAAAGGGTTTTAATTTCTAAAACAAAACCGGAAAAAAACAACATAAAAAGAGTGAGATATAGAATAACTCATCTGTAGAAAGAGAATCCAATGCTTAACATAATACAATTTCCTCGAGCGAATGTTGCTTTATATAGACATCATCTCTTAGAAACATTCATTATCCAAGTAACCTAATGCAAAAGCAATTAGCCAATTAATACAATGATGAACAGGTCAAAGACTGCTTAGTCATCTCAAAGATCGCGTTGTACAAATATAAACAACACAAAGACCAAAGTTCACTTATATATAAAAAGTAAAAAGAGGCAAAAAAAATTAAACTTGTTCAAACCTTAAACCTAAAGCACAAAACCAAATTCAAAACCACAATCATTTTGGAAAAGCTTAGTTGACATAGATTACCTTACATTCATCTCTAGCACATTCATTCAAATTCGCATACAAGCATACGAAAGATACATTCATTGGTAGATTAGCACAACTAATATGTTTTGCATGAACTATTTAAAGCTTCACATAGTAAATTAGAGTCGAAGAGAAAATGTTGTCTTTTCCTATCATTTCGGTCCAGAGTAATTAAAATGGGCACGATGTGCAAGTAACCATAATACCATACCCTCTTTCTTCCTGAATCAAGCGACTAAGAAATGCATTAAAAGAAATTATAAATTCACCCATTTTTCAGCAAACCAATAGTGGAAAACCAATCTCTTCATTTTTCCTCTAATTAGAAGATATAGACATATAGTGATACAATTTAATCACATTTCACAATACTACATATCACTCGTAATTATACCTCAATACAATGTATCAAGTTCCCTACTTTTCATCTCACTAAAGCAATATGTCAAAAGTCACAAATATTATAGATTCATCAACTATCAAACTACTGATGAGATGTACAAGAACCAAGAAACTGAAACACGCATCTTTCATATACCAATCAAATTTACATGGGTACGAAAGCGAAGAACACCAGCACACGACCAAAATTCAACCTCCAAATTTAGCAATTAAACTTTCTAATTTCAGAATAAATAGAAAATGCAAGAATATTCACCTTAATCCTCAACGTTGGAGGATGAGATTCAGCTTTGAAATGGTCTGAGATTGAAACTCAAGCGATTGCGAAACTACAACAATTTCAAACCCTAGATCCATTAAAAGCATTGAAAAAACAGAGAGGAGAGAGAAAATACCTCAGCGGCGAGGTAGTCGAGAACGGAGCTCCGGCACCGACACGCTCAGCAGTAGTGTTCGCGCGACAAATCGAAAGAAGGAGGAGGACAGTGTGAGAGAAATAAACGGCGCCTAGCAGAAAGATGAGCTCACTCTGGCGAACAAAGCCAGATGGCAGCCATTAATTCGAGTTATTCAAAAAAGTGAAAAATCCTAGAAATTAGGAGAAGTTGAGGAGGAGAGAGAAAATGAAACCTGAAGGACTTTAGGAGGTTGAAGAAACTACGACGCCTTGCGAAGGAGAGAAGAACTAGGCAATGATTTTCCACCGATGGTGCGCAAATCGATGTTGCATAGCTCAGAATCAATGAGCGTGAGAGTCTGAGAGAGAGAAAGGCGTGGTGTGAAGGGAGAGGAGAGATTGAGAGGCGGGTTCAGCTAGGGATTAGAGGAAGGGAGGGAAGGGCTGAGTATATGCGCGCAAAAGTTTTTTTAAAAAAAAGGCAAGTGAAGGGTTGCGGTTAGCCCGAAAACCGCAACCCTTCACTATTAAGGGTTGTGTTTTTCAATAAAGCGCAGCCCTTGCACCGCAACCCTTCTGTTTTTTTCCACAAGTGTATTGAATATCAAAGATGGTTGGGAGATAACACAACTAAAAACTTGCTACATATTCATAAATTGCAGTCAGTACCTGACAATTGGATTTGGGAGATGGCAGGGAGATGATGCTACTGAATATCAAACATGCAACGATATATGAACAAGGCTTTTTTTTTGGATTGACATATATTTTTTGTTGGAAGAAGAACTTATTATGGCCATATTGGATTGCTGAAGACCCTGTTTTTTTTGCCGTTGGAAATAATTGCAGAATTGGTACTTTGAATTTCTGTTATACAAAGTACAATACCTATTAATTGCTGCTCATTTTCTTTGCAACTCAACAAGTAAAAGTTGCAAAGTTTAGTACCTTAAATGGATTTATTAATAGAAGTTGGTTTGAGTACCCTTTTTACAACTTTTGCAACTAAGGTACCCAAACTGCAACTTTATTGAAAGTTTAGTACCCAATGTACTTAACTCAATATTAATGTAATAAAATTGTAGGTGAAGTTAATTTAGAATATTATTATCTTTATAGGAAAATCTTAGGGAAACAGACATAAACAGAAACGAGGGAAAACTTTAGAGAATGGAGATAGTACATCATGGTTGATAAGTCTCTTGAATAAAAATTAATAGTTTAAATCGTAAAAATGCTTTTCTTATAAGGTTTATATCTCATGGAACAAATACATTTCCAACAATGAGGGAATACACTAATAATACCTATGAATTAAAATGAGCAAATATAGAACCAATGATATTCTAGTCTATAACAAAACATGTTATCTCAATTCTCAAGCATATCATCTAAAAATTATGCAAGAATGTTGAGAGATCTGTTGTAACTCTCACTTGTTGAAAGATTTAATATTCGACCCACGACAAGATTCACATCCATCACTTGTCGCCCCCTAATATAGCAAAAGTGAAATTAGTGAAATTATTGGTTATGCTTTTGTCCAGTAAACTATTTAGATTCTATACTAGTATTTTGGCCCGGGCGATGCCTCGGGTTAATTACAATAAACAAATATGTTATTATTCATAAATTTCATAATTTATCTGTTACTTTCGTAGTTTTTTGTCTAGTAAAAAATTGTAAAATTGGCGTCATGACGTGATAAGTAAAAAACCTTAGAGTTCATTTCCAAAATAATAGCTTAAAAGAAATTGGGGTAGGGCAACATGTCATCAATAGTCTCTTGGTCGTCATACTACCATAATAAGAGTTTTCGAGATGTAAATACTTGATTGAATCTTTTTAGTTAAATATAATTATTATTATAAGACTTTATCAAATTTTATTTGAAACATTAGACAATAAAGTGATAGTGTATTGATGGTTAAGCTCTCACTTGTCATTTCAAAGGTCCCGTGTTCGATATCTTGTAGTTACACAATATTTATATTTTTTAATTGAGCAGTTCACATGGACATAAGACATTTGCATTGGATGCTTGAGGAGAGTGCCATGTGGCACGTAGGCTTCTTTTGGAATGCCTTTTAATATATTTGTATAGATAGTATAGCTTAATATAAATATCTACTACCTCCATTTCACAATACATGCATAATTTCTATATGGCACAGAAATCAAGGATTAGAAGAGAGAGTGTTGTGATTGCATTTTAAATCCATGTGATTATGTTTTAAAGGAGGGGATGTATTGTGAAACATCCAAAAGAGAAAGAGTGCGTCTTGGGTGTAACATGTTACACCATAACTTATTGTGTAACAAAACCTCACGCGTATATATTGATTTAGATTCCAATAAAAATGACACGAACTATATAAATAATGACATGAATATAATGTCATTTTGTTTTTTATTTCATGTCATTATAGTTTTTATACACAAAAAGTCGTGATTTTTGGGTTGTTATACCATAAGTTATGGTGTAACAATTATACCCAAGAATTTCTCAAAGAAAAAATAGTTGTATTATGAAACATCCAATAGAGAAAAATGATGCATGTATTGTAAAATGGAGGTAGTATTAGGTAAGTTATTAATAAACAATGACGAGGTGAAAAGGCCATAGATTAGAGAAACTGTATGCCATACGCAATTCCAATTGGAAGAACAATAGGTATTCTAAAAAACACTGTTGATAAAACATGTTTCTACTTTGATCGCACCACACACACAAAAGACAGTAAATAAGAGGGCAAAAGAGTCAAAATCATCAACAACTCCACCCAATCTATTAAGCTAAACACACATGACCCTCAAGGTAGGAAAAACCAACTTTGATAATGTAGGTTTAAAGAAAAATCATTTGTTTCTTTTTATAACTCAACAATAACGAATTAGAACAAATAGGAAAAATTGACAATAGGGGTCTGAACTTTGGGCGATAATTTTTAATAGGTTTGAACTGTTGATTAACCTGTGTAAGTCCTTCCTGTCAAAAAAAAAATTGTGTAGGTCCCTACTTTAGGGGTTCTTAACTTCTAGCGGGCCTCAGTGACTTGAATCTAACGATTCTAAAAAAAAAATCTCACATAGTTCCTACTTCTCTCCCTCAATCAACCCTTGGTGTGACCCGCATTTTACAAGTTATGACATATTAAACCAGTTTAAAGCCACTAAGGGCCTACTAAAAGCTAAGTCCCCAGACCCTAAAGTTGGGACCAACACAGGTTAATCAATAATTCAAACCTTTTAAAAATTATCACCCAAAGTTCAGACCCGAACTGTCGATTTTTCCTGTTCGTTTTAATTCTTTATTGCTGAGTTATAAAAAGAAACAAAAGATTGTTCTTTACATGATAACAATGGAATTATAATTTATTTAAGTGAAAAGGTAATCCTTTTTTAAGATACTATATGATAATATTTTTTCTTGAAAATCCTTTTGGAAGATTATTTTTGGTTAAATAAAGAGTATAACAAATTACTTTTAGGAACCCATATAAATCTATATAAGCCTTTGAAAGCCAACACCATTCCTTTTAGGCATGACAAATATTCTAGCTTCATAGTTAGAGCTATCAATTTACCTTATAAAGTTTTAAATAATTCAACAATCGAACATAAGTTGCATGTCCTTTTCACATCACAAATATTTAGCTCTAACTTCTCATAATAGTCAATATATATATAGATTTATATTTCCCTATGTGTGTATAAGAAGATTGTTATATGTATCATGCAACGACTGGGAATTAGTTTTACAAGCTGAAGAATGTATATATTTACAGCTCATGGAGGAAACGGGGCAGAATATATAGAAGCAAGAGGAAGCAGAAGGTTTGCATACAACTCTAGCAACAACAGTTTATTATATTTGGTAGGCCAGAAATAGAGCTTTGTGGGAAAATGCAGTTCTAGGCTAGATATACAGTTGTGAAATTGATTAAGAAGGAAGTTTGTATTATAGTGAAAACAAAAGTGTGAATAGCAGATGGTCTAATGAAGAAACAACGTGGTTAGATGGATTAGTTGCAAATTGTAAATAGGTACTACTATAGGTTGTAGGTTGTATTTGGTGGCACTTTTTTATGCTTTGGTAATATACTTACATTTTACCAAAAAAAAATAATTTGCATAAACTTTTGTAAACATACATAACGGCTAATTAAACTTATTTTAAAAAAAATTTCTCTCTCTAGAGTTTTGTGGTGTACGATAAGGTGATTTTCTATCGTGCGCCTCAGGGCTTATGGGTCGAAAGAAGAAGACTTTCGGGCCGGCAATTAGTTCGCCGGCAGCAGGGAAGTCTGGAGAATCATCAACTGCACAGGAAGGAACTGGACTCATAGTAATTCAGGAGAAATCGAATGGAACAGTAACACCTGTAACACAGAATGTGATGATTCCGGCGAGTATTCAATCGAAGGAAGCAACAAGGAATCTGTTTGGAGAGGAGGCTCGAACGAAGTGGAAATCCTTTACTAATAATAGTAAAATCTCGGATAAAGGTATGTGTTTAAAGTTTGTTGCCCCTGTCATTATTAAAGGTATTCCTACAGCTAGGTTAGAGAAGAATGAGATTGAATGTATGAATGAAATTTGGAGTAATGCTGTAATTGTTTATGTGGTTGGACAAAACCCAACTTTGACTGCTTTAAAATCATATGTGATGGCTAATTGGAATCTAATTGAAGAACCCCAAATGTTTAAACATGAGGAGGGTTATTTTGTGATAAAAATGGTGAATAAAGAAGTTAGGGATGATATATTGTATTCAGGCCCTCACCTGTTTTATGGGAAACCGATGATTGTTAAACAATGGCTGCCTCATTTTAATTTTCATGATGAAGTGCTGAAGGTAGTGCCAATATGGATTAAACTTCCAAATCAACCTCTTAATTGCTGGAGTAAGAATTCCTTAAGTAGAATTGGGAGTTTATTAGGGGTCCCCCCTCTATGCTGATGAATGTACTACTAAATCCTTAAGAGTCTCATTTGCAAGGATATTAGTAGAAATGGATGTTACGAAAGAGATAGTAAAGGAAATCAAAATTGCAGATCCTAATGGTAAGATTATCTTTCAAGCTGTGAGTTATGATTGGCTACCTTCAATCTGCAAGAAATGTCAAATAGTTGGGCACAACTGTGACAACAGACCAGTTCAAAGGATTCAAAATAAACCCCAGCAGAAGTGGGTTAAGAAAGTGGTGATCCAAGAAACCAACAAGGAGCATACTGATAGTGTTAGTGTGGCTGATCCCTCTGTGGTAGTAGATCCTAGCCTTGCTGGTGGTCTCATTATTGAGGTAGATCCTGGCTGCTCTATCACTCCTGTTCTAACTCCAGTTGGTACACCTGCAATACAAGACAATAATGGAGAAGAAGATGGTGCTTGGAAGGTGGTTACAAGGAAGACAAAAGATAAAGGCAAACAGGTTGGCTTATCAATCAACTAGAAGGATAAATTACAGTGCTATGCAAGACTCAGGCAGGCCTGGGGGTGCTAAGGGACCAAACCCGTTAACTGTAATGTTCCTTTAATCATAATAGGGGATTATAATTCAATTTGTCAATCCACTGATAGAATTAATGGTACTTTGGTGAGTGATACATAAACTCAGGACATGAATGATTTCATTCTTGAGGCAAATGTGCTTGAAGCTCCTAGTATGGGTTTGTATTACTCATGGACCAACAAGGGTACTGGAGATGACACAATTGCAAGTAGAATAGATAGAGCCTTTGTCAACTCTTTGTGGGTAGATAATTTTCCTGAGGTTAAAGTTCAGTATTTACCTTATGGTATTTCTGATCACACTCCTTTGATTCTTGATTTGGAGCCTGTCAGTAATGAAGGAGGGAGACCCTTTAAGTTTAACAACATCTTGTGTGAACATGAAAACTATGATGAGATTGTGAAGAATGCCTGGGAAGAGCTTCATGATAGATTTAACATGAGAAAAGTGTGGTTACAAATGTTAAACAGGTGTTGAAAAGCTTGCATTCTAAGCATTTCTCTCAAGCTCATCTCAAAATGGAAGAGTTTAGGAGAAAATTAGCTGTTATTCAAGCTTTGCCAGAGTTAAATGTGAATGCAGAGCTTCAGCAAGATGAAAGGGAATGCTCAGACAAACTTAGATTTTGGTCAAAGGTAGATGAAAGCATCCTTAGACAGAAATCTAGGATTAATTGGATCTCTCTTGGAGACTCCAATTCAAAGTTCTTTTTCACTGCAGTGAAGCTCAGAATGGCAAGGAATAAAATGGTTTTATTGTACACTGAAAATGAGGAGGCTCTCACTTCTACAGAAGCAATTCAGGAAGAAGTTATAGGTTTTTATAAGAACCTTATGGGTTCTTGCTCCTCAGAATTACCAGCAATTGATCTTACTGTTGTGAGAGCAGGGCCTACTTTGAGCCAAACTGCTAGAGAGATGTTGACACAACCTATTATTGAGTTTGAAATTGATCATGCTTTATGGTCAATTGATGATACTAAGGCGCCAGGGATTGATGGTTTTAACTCAGTTTTTAAAAAAAAAAAAAGAGTGGGTGTTACATCAAACATGATATATATGCTGCAGTTCAGGACTTTTTGACAAGTCTTTTATGCATGCTCCAGTGAACATTACAGCAGTGACTCTGATTCCTAAGAAGGATAATGCTAGATATGCTAAAGACTTTCGTGCAATAGCTTGTTGCACCACATTATACAAGATTATTTCGAAAGTTCTTACTTACAGAATGCATAAAATCATTGGTGAAGTGGTAAATCAGTCTTAGTCTGGTTTTATTCCAGAGAGACACATTGCAGACAACATCATTCTGGCCACTGAGTTGATAAGGGGGTATGGGCGAGCTCACATATCACATAGATGTGTTATAAAGGTGGATATTAGGAAAGCTTATGACTTAGTGGAGTGGGTGTTTCTTGAGGCCATGTTGAATAAGCTAGGCTTTCCAAGTCAGTTTACTTCTTGGATTATGGCTTGTGTGAAGAGTGTGTCTTATTCCATATTGATAAATAGAATTCCTACAAGATCTTTCAAAGCTAAAAGAGGGTTGAGACAAGGAGATCCACTCTCTCCTTTTCTCTTTGCTCTGAGCATGAGTATCTTAGTAGATGTCTTGATAGATTAAAATTGAATCCTGATTTTAACTTTCATCCAAAATGTGAAAGATTACATCTCAATCATCTCATGTTTGCAAATGATTTATTGCTTTTTGCCAGAGCATATTCTAGTTCTATCACTAAAATTATATATGCATTTCATAAGGTTCTCTCAGGCTTCTGGTTTGAAGGCTAGTGTAGAAAAGAGTTGCATCTACATGGCTGGTGTTAGTTATGAGGAAGCTGATCTTCTTGCTGCAGAAGTGGCTATGCCATTTGGTGTTCTGCCTTTTAAATACTTAGGAGTACCTTTGACTCCTAAGAAGCTAAGTTTCTCTCAATGCAAGCCTCTTATTGAACGGATTACTGAAAGGGATCAAAGTTGGATGGCTCACATGTTGTCATATGCTGGGAGATTACAACTTATTAGAAGTATTCTCAGTAGCATGCAAAACAATTGGGCTCACATCTTTCCACTCTCAAAAAAAGTGGTAAAGGCTGTTGAGAGTATCTGCAGGAAGTTCCTGTGGACTGGCAATATTACTCCTTCTCATAAAGCTCCAATAGCTTGGTCTGCTTTTCACAAACCTAAAACTGCAGAAGGTTGGAATATTATTGATATGAAGGTTTGGAATAAAGCAGCCATCCTTAAACTATTATGGGCTTTAGCTTTCAAAAGAGATAAACTTTGGGTAAGATGGGTTAATGCATACTATCTTAGGAGAAGAGAAGTTTCTACTGTTACTATTAGTAGCAACACTTCATGGCTTGATTATTGATAGTAGAAGCTTAATGGAAGAAATGGGAGGCTGGACTGTTATTCTAAAAAATGGGCAGTTCAGTATAAATCATGTTTACAAGCTTCTAACAGGAGATTATAGTAGAGTTCCTTGGAGGAGACTTTTATGCAATAACAACGCAACCCCAAAAAGCAAGTTTATTGTTTGGATGGCAGTTCAGAATAGACTTGCCACAACAGATTGATTAAGTCAATGGAATGTGCCTTGTAGTATATTGTGCTGTCTGTGCTTAAAGGAAAATGAAACAGTGGAACATCTATTTTTTGCTTGTGAGTATGCTGCTGCGATCTGGAACTCTATTCTTCACATGCTTGGCCTTGCTGTTCAGGGTCAGGGGTTTCAATATGAACAGCACAAAGAATTTTGAAGGCTCATGGTAACAGTAGAGTGGCTAAACTCTATGTTATGTTTTTCTCAAAAGTTGTTTATGCATTTTGGATTTAGAGGAATAACAAGATTTTTAAAGGCAGTTTTCTTCATCCGAGTACTGTAGTGAAAGAGATTGTCTTTAAAGTTGCAGCAAATTGTAAAGATCAAGATAGACATTTATTGTTTTTGAATGTTGTGTAGCTATTTGAACTGGTTTGGTAGATTGGTTTTCTCTTCTTGTTTGGAGGAGTTAGCTGATCTTTAGGTTGTATCTTATCCCTTTTTTTGGTAGCCAATAATATCTTTGAATTGCCAAAAAAAAAAAGCTTGCCAAAATCTTTCTACAAAAGAAATCTTTGTTAGATCTATCATTTTTATGTCTTTCACATGCAAATTATTCAATTAGATGATTAAAAATAGAAATTGGAAACTTGGATTTCATTCATTTCACCTTGTCTAAAAATCGTTGGAATTCAGCTTGTTGGAGTTTCTTTCGTGTGTCCAGAGAAAGAAGTCTAATAGTTGGATAAAAAGACAATTGTGTTTTTTAATCCCATAACATGTAATCCTACTATAGTTCACACAATAAATCAATGAAGATCGTAGAAACTCACAATACAGCCTAAAATTAGATTTCAACCATGTGGTGAAGATTTGAGAAATCCAACATTCCCGATCCATCTTCTTGTAGCAACATTCTTTTTCTCTTTCCATAAAACAATGACATTCTAATTTCAGAAAATTAGAAACATTTCAATTTATGAAGATACAATTATCCAACGTTAGCGAGTATCACGGTATAAGATACGAAGAAGAAACAATTGAATTTTGCTTGTTAACAACAAACAATCCAACAAGAGTTTGTAGGTTGATTTTGCCTTGAGAAAACACAAGAGAATTCTATTCTCTAAGCAAGTAGAAGAATGATTTTTCACCCTCAAATACGTATGACATACCTCTACTTATAACATTAGCAGATACTTAGAGGAAATGCCCGAAACAATGTCTTGCTTCACACCAAAGAACGTCAGCAGAAAAACGAGAAACAATGCACCTATTGGTAGAATTGTGGGAGCACTGTTATAAGTGGTGCGTGAGCACCAAAGTTTCTGCCAACCATTGGATTCTATAGACAATGAGGCAACTAGGTGGGGAGCACCACTGCAGGTAATAAATATTACTCATATGGGCACCTACTTGTCTGATAACTTCAATATTAGTCCTCTTAATTCATATTGCACATATACTCCACAACACCAAGTGTAATAAGCATCATATATATATAAAACCTACAAACAGATTTTAACTATAAATGTTCTAACATATTTGACCTAGTTGCATTTTTGCCCCCAAATAGTTATATATGTGGCATAAATTTTTGATGTCATATATCTTTAGTTTCTTACTGAAGTGACAACCAAATATTTCCAGTATCAAGATGTATAAGGTATGAATATATATTGAATTCCTGATATCCTATGGCATAATTTCTAGCACGAGTCAGTGTGATGGTAATAATTCAAGGTAGCTCAACAAGTGTTTTTTACTGTTCATGATTCCAATAAAAAAAAGCTGGAAAAATCTGCGTTATTACAATTGTCTACTTAGCAAAAGAATTACTAAGATAAGCTGTTGGAAGTTCAACACTTGCCTTCAAAGAATAACTTCAAAGTAAGCAGTAGAAAAAACAAAGTGAAAACCCCTTGTCCCACATGGAAAAAAAATACCTAAGCTTTGCCTTGGTTTTTTATAAGAGTTCCTTAGAACTTATTGTTTGATAGAGTGCTAGAAGGATAGATGGACCATACGCGCGCACGCCGGCCGAGTCGGGCTCGTGGGGAACATGGGATGTGGGTCTATGGTTTGTTTTGGACCTCCTTCTTTTGGCTTGACGCTAATTACAAGGATCTAGCTTTGCCGTTGCTAGCAAGATTTTCGGAGCCAAATTAAATCCTCATTGATTACGTTCCTTATGTTCAGCCTTTCCATTTTTCCTTGTTGCTTGTTAAGCCTATTTAAAGGTTGCTTCCCTTCAGTAAAAAACACAGAAAATTATTCTCTCATTATTATCTCCACAAAAAGCTCTCTGGTTTTGGGCTATGTTATGATCTCCATCCGAGGTGTGTGAGTGCACACATATCTTGGAATTAATCCTGGAGAACGATCGCTTGATTTCTACTGCACCGGGGTAGCGCGGAATCGTCTTATAGGACAGTGGTCATCCACGTCACAACAAACTGTTCTCGGCTCATGCTCCAACAAATAAGTTTATATGTACTGTTTTATTTGCAGCAACCTAAAAGACTATTATGGCTTCCAAATTTTTGACTCCTGACATGTCTAAAATGGAACCTCTTGATGGGAAAAATTATAAACGTTGGGCTGTTAGGATGCGTTTTTATTTGGAATAAATTGATGTTGCATATGTTATTGATGATGTTGCTGTCATGATGTTGAAACTGATTTGGATGCTTTTGGGTCAAAGTCACTATGAACAATAGAACTTGTAAAGGAATATTACTGCATCATATGTCAAACTCTTTATTGGACATTTAGATGAGTTTTATTAATGCTAAAAACATTTGGGATGCATTAGAAAAGAAATATGAAACTGATGATCCTGGAACCAAACGTTATTGTGTTATTAAGTGTTTAGGTTTTCAAGTTGAGGAAACCTACAATTGACCGAATAATCCATGCCTATGAGAATATTTGTATTGCTATGGCTGTCGAGGGACTTTGTATTTGTGATATTACCCTTGCTATTGTGTTGATTAAAAAACTGCCTCCATCTTGGAAAGACTTTCATAACCAGTTAATGCACAAGAAGACAAACCTAACCTTAGATGAACTAATAGGTCACCTTAAGATTGAGGAAGAAAACTGAATTAAGGACAAAGGTCAAGCTGTTGTTCGTGATCAGTATGTTTTTCATGTTTCCTTTAAAGCAAATCTAGTAGAACCCAATAACTCAGGCATAAACCATAACAAGGGCTCTAACAATTTCCATAGACCTCAAGGAGCAGTTCAAAAGTACAAATTTAAGGGAAATTGTAACAACTATGGGAAACCTGGTAAAAAAGCTAAGTTCTATAGAAGTAAGAAACAGTTGCAAGCCAACCTTGTTGAGGCTACCGACAACATTGTTGCGTTGTGTCAGAAGCAAACTTAATTAGTAAAGTTGCAGAATGGATTGTTGATACTGGGGCAACCAGGCACATTTGCACTAACAGAGACATGTTCACAAGTTATGGTAAGATCGATGGTGAAAATATCTTCATGGGTAACTCATCATCTGCTACTGTTCGAGGCAAAGGAAATATTATTCTAACTCTTACTTCTGGATATTGCTTACTCTTACTAATGTTTTGCATGATTTAGAAATGCGCATGAACTTAATTTCTAGAAGCTTACTCATTAAAGCTAGACTCAAACTCTCATTTGATTATGATAGACTTGTTCTTACTCGTAATAGGAAGTTTGTAGGGAATGGGTTTTTGTAATGGGGAGTTATTTACTGTTGATGCTAAAGTTGAAATTATGAATAAGAATGCTAGTACCTTTTCCGCTTATATTACCGGGTCTATTGATTTATGGCATGCAAGGTTGGATCATGTTAACATTGCTTCAACCAAAAGACTTAAACACTTGAATTTGATTCCAAGTTTCTCTAAACCTGAATTTTCAAAATTTGAAGTGTGTGTTGAAGCCAAGTTTGCAAAGAAACCCTTTAAATCAATAGATAGACAAACTAAAGTTCTAGAACTTGTTCATAGTGATTCGGAGATTTTAAAAATCACGAGAGCTGTGGTGGAAAAAGATACTGTATCACTTTTGTTGATGACTGTTTTCATTTCACCATAGTTTATCTCCTTAGGTAAAAAGATGAAGCAGAAGAGGTGTTCCTCAAATACAAAGTTGAGGTAGAAAATCAACTGGATAAGAAAATTAAAAAAACTTAGGATTGATAGGGGTGGTGAGTATGCCCCTAACACTCTTATGGCCTTCAGAATGGAATGTTCCATGAAGTAACTGCCCCTTTTACACACCAGAACAAAACAGTATTGCTGAAAGGAAGAACAAAAGTCTTAAAAACATGATGAATTCTATGCTTATTACTTCTGGACTTCCTGATAACATGTGGGGTAGGCAATTCTTTCTGCGTGTCATGTTTTAAAGAGAGTACATCATAAGAAACTTGATAAAATCCCTTATGAACTGTGGAAAAGTCGAACGCCAAATTTCAAATACTTAAAAGTGTGGGGGTGCTTAGCAAAAGTTGGGATACCCAGCTTTAAGAGAGATAACATAGGCCCTAAGACTATTGATTCTATATTTAAAGGCTATGCTTATCAAAGTGTTACATATCATTTTCTTCTTAGGAAAAATTGATATGAACAGTCCCACTATTCCCAACTTTTGATTATCCCTCATTGGTCCTAACTTTGAGGTATGTTTTATAAAAAATGGTCCTAGCGGGTAAATCACCTGCTACAGTAGGTAAAACATCTAAAACCACCACTTTTGCCTCCCCCACCATCGAAATCTCCCTCCCTAGCCACCTCCTCCCTAGCCATCTAAAACAGTACTCTTACTAAAAATTGGAGAATCAAACAAGTAATTAAAATATATATATCCTATTTCAACCAAATTTGACTTTGTGTTTTCAATTTGATTCTCCATATCTTCACTCGAAAGTTCTCCATTTTTGTTTAGAATTATTCAACAGTGTAACTTTTCCTAAACCCTTATTCTAAGTTTTTTTCTGATTTTGGATTCCAATTTCAATTACGTAGGGATTCCGAGTTGAAATGGCAGATGCTATGGTAATTGACGAGGTTTCGAAGCAGCATACGTTGAAGCAATAGAAAATTAAATATCTAACAAAACACAATTATCAATTATTGTATTTGTGTCCGAACCTCAATTTATGAAGTAATTCTCAGGTGGGTTGTATGAAGCAGTAGAAAAGCAGCTCCAACAACAGAGAATTAGCAAAGAAAATATGACGTCAATCATTTGGGTATCCATTTTTTGCCTAGTTTTTACAAAAAAATGTGTCTTTTATCTCATTTATATGATTTCATCAAAGCAAAATTACGATTGCAAATGTCAACAGTAGTAGATTGAATGTTGGACAGAGAGTTGCATATAGAGTTCCTACTGCTGCTGTTGATGTTTTAGAAAATAATATTAGATCTTTCCTTTGGTGTTGGGAGGTGACGGTTTCAATGGGGTGGCAAGGGAAGGTTTCAGGGGTGGCAAGGGAGAGGGATGGGGCTTTCATGGGTGGCACTATGGCCGGGTAATGGATTTTCGTGGGTGGCACTGTGGCAAGGTAATGGATTTTCGTGGGTGGCACTGTGGCAGGGGAGAGGGAGGAGTGGTAGGGGGAAGGAAGGAGGAGAGAGAAAGAGGAGTAAGATGAAAAAATCACTTACAGAAAGTTTAAAGAAAAAAAGAAATAACCTGTTGAATAGGTGACCAGTTTACTATTTTTTGTAAATAGTAAGCAATAGTTGGGACCGGTGAGGAATAATTAAAAGTTGGGACTGCAATGGCGGAACCCTCATAGTTGAGATTGTTTCTGTCAATTTTTCCTTCTTCTTAAAAGTGCTAACAATTCTTATACAGGTGGTACCATTGTTGAATCAAGGGATGCTGAATTTTTTAAAAATATATTTCCCTCGAAATCATCTTGTTGTAGTAATGATATACCAATCTATAGTATTGCGCCTGTTTTGTCTTTGGTTCCTTCTTTGACTAACGATGATTCTGTTTTGGAACCAAGGAGAAGCAAAAGGGCGCGAAAATAAAACAGTTTTGGATCTGACTTTATTACTACTTTCTTATCTGATCCATTCTTGATTGGTGATTATTTTTTAAGTGTGTTCATTTTGGAAAATGATCCCAAGACTTCAATGATGAGGCCATGAGGTCAATTGATGCAATTCTTGAAAAAGAGGCAATTAATAGTGAACTAGAGTCATTTCTCGACAATAATACTTGGGAATTGGTTGATTTGCCTAGAGGTTGCAAGCCTATTACTTGTAAATGGATTTTAGGAAAAATTTGACCCCCGATAGAGCCATTGACAAGTATAAGGCCAGAATAGTAGTGAGGGGCTTTACTAAAAGACAAGGCTTGACTATCTTGATACTTACTCCTCAGTCACTAAAATTGCAACAATTAGGACATTAATTGCTCTTGCTTGCATCCATGATCTCATTGTATATCAAATGAACGTAAAAAATAGTTGTATCTTGGAAATCTTGCATACAATCTTGTACTGCTATGTCTGCCATGGAATCTGAATGTATTGCTCTTGAATTGGCAGGCAATGAAGCTGAATGGTTGAGATACCTGGTTGCAGATATTCCAATGTAGGGAAACCAACTCCTTTTGTTGCTCTCCACTGTGATTCGCAAGCCGCTGTTATGGTTGCAAACAACCATGCCTACAATGGGAAAAAGAAACACATTCGTTTGAGGCATAAGGCTGTCAAAGATTTGTTGTCAAACGGAGTGATGTCATTGGATTATGTCAAATCAAAAAAGAACATCGCGAATCCGCTAACCAAAGGCCTGTGTAGAAAACTAGTTTAGGAAACATCGGAAGGGATGGACTTAAGGCCCATTGGATGATTTGTAAGTTGTAACTAATGAACTTATACTCACTATGAGTTCAAAGGGGAACATTTTGAATAATTCAGGAGCACAAATTTTTATTTTCCATCCCTATATGTTTATGACACTACTACATTTTGAAGCAATTGCAACGGTCTAATGCAACAGTTGACCATAAAGCAACGGTCTATTGCAACGACATGTGCTAATGAAACACCTTTTTGCAATGGACAATGCTATTGCAATGACTATTGCAACAGGTAGTGCTATTGCAACGACTTATTGCAACGGTCAAAGTGAACCGTTGCATTAGAAGGGTTAAATGTAACATCATTTTAACAAATTGCAACTATCGATCCAATAGCTAAAGTCTAAAAATTTTGGCCATACGGCCCATACCCGCGCCGACTATTGATTTCCCTCCCTATCCCTAATACTTCCTCCGTTTCTTAATAAGTGCAACATAGAGAAAGTGGGGGAATACCAAGGAATGTAGAGAGATAAAGTTGGGACCACAATAAAGTTGAGTAATTCAAGTGATGAAACAAAAAAGTTGTGGTCCCCTCTTGCTTTTTGGTGGCATATTTGCAATATTATTGAACTTTTTTACCATTTTGAGCTTGGTTGCACTTATTGTGACTATTCCAAATAAGGAAAGTGTTGCACTTATTAAGAAACGGAGATAGTACTTTTTTTTCCTCCCGTTTTTGACACAGGCACACAGCCACAGCACACACAATCAAAGATGAAGGGGAATCCCTAATTCGGTCCTGAACTCCTCATACTCGTCGGCTTCTCTTATCCCTCGCCGGGATAACTGCGCACGAAGGGGAATCCGGTGTACTGCTGGTCGGCTTCTCCTAACCATCGCCGGAACAATTGCGAAGATGAATGAGGTTTAATTGCTCGTTGGCTTCTCTTAAACCTCGCCGGAACAATTAAGAGAAGAGAGAAAAAGGTGGAGAAAAGAATCTGAATTAGTTTCTTTTCCATATTAGAATCAGTTTTTGCTATTAATTAGGTTATATAAACCAATTTTGAATCAGAGTAAATTGGCAATTTGTTTGATCATGTTCTTTATTTTACTAGGAGTATTAGTTTGATTGTGAAGCCATTGAGATTTGTTTCATCATTATGCAGCATCCAAGTTATTTGTAATTCATATAATGACTTGCAATAATTGGTTCAAATTAATAGGTCTAGATATTTTACAATCTAGCACCAATTGGCTTTTGATTTCTTCATTTCTTCTCGGTCCCATGCTCAAAACAACTTCTTATATGTGGCCCCTGTAGGTAGTACAGCCTATGTTTGACACAGCACATGGTGACTTCTTATATGTTGGCTTTTTGGATTTTATTTTGTGATTGTCCTATATCTTCATCTTATCATCTTTCAGAGCTGCTGTTATATTGACTTTCCCACATAAGGATCTAAATCTTTAGCAACTTTTAAAAGTAGGTGAGTAGCTGGTGGATGTCAAACTCGATTTTAGATGCTTCTAGGTCCGGGAGAGGGAAGGTCTTATGGCAGAACATGTGCAACAAGAAATCTGAGGGGAAACAAATAGGCGCCTGAAACAATAACAATCTGTGTAGAAAAAATAAACTCCATTTCTATACTTTGCTAGTGTTTACTTTTCTATACTTTACTTTGTTCTAAAATGTTTTCTGCTTAAATATATCTCTTACTTGGGGAAAAAAATACTTTACTCTTTCTTTAATAAAATATTCTTAAAAGGTGAGGGCAAAGAGAAATATCTATTAAAATTAAGTACAATTTTCATTTCACATACAAAGATTTTCAATTATTGTAGATACACATAATTCTGGGGGATGCGAGGGTAGGGTGGGGTGGGGTGGGGTGGGGTGGGGGTATTGTTGATGGGAACACGGTAGGGGCCGGGGTGGGGTGTGGGGTGTTGCTTGGTGGGAACACAAAGGTGGGGGGTCTTGCTAGTGGGAACACAAAGGGAGAGTAGTGGCGGGGGGAGGGGTGGGGGGTGCTGCTGGTGGGAATGCAAAGCAAGGGCAAGGGTGGGGGTGGGGGTGGAGGAACGCTGCTAGTGGGGATGCAGGGGCGGGGGTGGGGTGGGGGATGGTTAGGATGCAGGGGTGGACAATGTTGATTCTTAAAGTTCATTAAAAACTCCCTGCACATAATTGACAATGTAAGTAAGACAATTTCTTAAAGTGACGATGCTGAAATCATAAATTCTCAAGCACAATGTCAGAGCTTTTAAGTGACAAACCTAAGCCAATTTACTAAAGTTTTAATAGGCTGCAACTTAGAAGGAACTCCCTGCACATAATGATGAAGTATTTTTATCATCTTTTTGTTATTATATTGTTGTTGTTGCTAGCTTGAGTCCATTGAGGAAAGCGTATTGTAGCTTCCTCAACTCGCTTCTACGTAGAGAGGTGAGGTGATTAATTAATTCCGAATTTTGTTGACATGTTGCCAACTCAATATTTGCAAACAAACAAGTTGGTTCGTTTAGAGTAAGCATACAGTGCATGAAAATCAGGAAAGAACTTTGATATGTTCGTATGCTGTGAGATATGAGCTGCTGTGTAAGTTGGTTTGTTTAGAGTAAGCGTATTCAGCTAACTATGATAGTCATAAGGAAACTCAAATAAGGAAGCTCAAACGATACTTGAGAGCTTACTTCTAATCTTGGTTCTGTCAGAACACACACAAACACACACAAATAACTATCTTCCCTAACTACTCTAGTAAGTTTTTTTTCCTTCTATCTCATGCCTTTTTCTTATATTTGTTTTGATTACACTAACAACTTTATATTTGTAGCTCCAAAAACCAAGAAGCATCGAGGACCAACAAAGTTGGTTAAGGTTCATGATCGTACAAAAGAAGAACGCCCTTTTCTTATTCTGAACTCTAATGGGCAGTCAATTGGACCCCACAAATGAGATCGTTCAAGAATTTACTCGCTTTTTGGGAACAGTGTCAAAAAATTCTGAGCTTGCCCCACTGAATTATGTTGATTGGCCAAGTCTACCCACACATGACATAATATGAGAATATGTTCTTGTTTGTATACAACTTATTTAATTGTTTTGTTAAATACTTTGTCTTACTTAACATACCGCTAATTGAGCATGTAATTAATAGGAGAAATACATGGTTTCTAAAGAAGGAAGAAAGTGAGTAATAGAAACACTTAATGTTGGGTGGGGTATCCATAAGTGTAGAACGAAAAAGAAACACTTATGTGCATGGGAAAGTGATGAAGAAAGATGGGAAAACGTCCAAAGACAATTCCAGAGTCTCAGTTCAAAGATCTCTTGATGAACTATTGGAACAATTCCAAAATCGAGGTATATTAGTCTTTTCTAATTATTAAGCCTTTTGTGTAAAACATATTTTTATAAGCTAAATATAATTTGTTTTATTACGTAGGAAGAAAGTAAGAAGAACAAAACGAATCGTGAATTGCTAGAGGACATGCATACTATGGGTCCAAATTCATATGCCATTTTACGTCATAAGTTGGTAATTACCTTTAATAATCAGTTTTTTCTAGTATACTTCATGTAAAGTAAGAAATGTGATTACTCCAACAACGAACTATTTAGACCCGTGTATAATTCTCCCAGACCTCAAAGACTCTAGAAACCTTCCTTACACATGGATTGCTCAACCTTTGATATTCTTGGTGCTAATATCAAGCAGCACAATAATTTTACTCAATTTTCTTACAAAATAATGCACATAACATTTATGATAAACACTGAATAGATCCTTGCATCTTGTAAATTCTAGTGTTCTACCTATTATTGCTATCACCAGATTGTAATATTTATTAGTTTTGGTTCTGCTGATTAGTTATTATACTCGTTATGGATTTGTTTTTTTTTTACTATACTTGTTTCTGGATTATTAGTTACTATACTCGTTTGCATGAATTTGTTTATGGACAGCAACAAGCTAATCCACAAAAGCAAGAACCCTCTCGAGCAAAGGTATACACATAATCAAGGTTGAGAGATCCAAAAAAGACGTACAAAACAAGCTTCGGGAAAACAAAAGACAATATTGTGAGTTATATTTACTATATGCTTGCATTGCATATATATATAATATATATATATATATATATATATATATATATATATATATATATATATATATATATATATATTCTTTAATATCTATGTAATCTTTTGTCATTTTTTGATGGAATAGAACAAATGGAGACTTTAGCATCTAAAGAACATGAAGACAGTGGCAGAGCCAGGATTTCAAATTCGGGGGTGCACAACGAAGATAAAAGATATTCAACATTAAAAATTGTCGAAAATTGGGTTGCTTTTCGATTTCTTTTTTTTTTTAATCTAAGTATATCACTCATTGTATCCTATATTCATTGTGTAATACACATTAACACATAAACTACTATCATTATCATCGTTTCATGTGAACTAACTATATGAAATTGTAGCCGTGTTTTTATTTTGCCTACGTGGAATGAGCTCGTATTAGATTTGACTACCCCACTATAAAGGCTTTATTGAAAATATGTTTTTGAAAGAATTCGCCAACAATTCTTTTTAGGAAGAATCATAAACCTAATTGGATATGGGAAAACCGTAGGGACAAATTATGCAATGTAGATTTCCCCGTCCTGACTCCATAGATGGTCAAAATGAACCAAAGATTGAGGCCGGGGGTGAGGGTACGAATATAGTCATAATGAATCACATTCGCCCAGAGTTGGCCTCTATTAAATATCGATTCATTACAGATTTTATGCCAAAGAATAATCAAATAATGTTTTAAAGCACCCTAAAAATATTTAGTCTAAATTGGTTCAGGAAACACATAAAATGACTATATTTTAGTGACATGTTATTAGGCAATCAATATACAGGGAACCTAGCAAGTTGTCCAAATTAATCTGATTAATGTTTGAACAGTTCTATAGGTCTTTGATTAGCAAAAATAACACGTGTGTGATAAAAGCATTAAATCAGAACAATCATATAATATGCATAGGATGATCAGACAAGCATATAATAATGTATGAAAATAAATAAAAAGAAAGAAAAAGGTTTAGAAATACAGTAGAAAGATTTTATATTAAAGATCTACATCATGAAATAAATGGTTAGTAACTTCAATATAAAAATAGTTAATTTATTCAAGGATCCTTAGTAATTATACCTATGCGGCTTAGATTGAAGAGCGCAACGATCTTTAGGCGGAGCAATCGTGGAACCAGGAACACAGTATGATCAGGAATAGAAATTGATGGAAGTATTGAAAGTATTTGAGCGTTTGAGTATTTGGGAATTCGAAGTGTATTGTAGAGGTATTCGTAAGTTTTTGTATGCGAGAAATAATAATATGAAAAGCCATCCGTAATTCATGAAATCACGGAGTAATTATAGGCAAAGAGAGGCGTGCGCCTCACGCAAGCCTTGCGCCAGGCTCAGGCCTACGTGGCAGGCGCACTGCCACGCGTCAGGCGCACGTTGGTGTGCCTGACACGGCCAGCCCAATCAGATTTAAACACGTGTAGACGCCTTTTTGAAAAGATAGAAAAGAAAGTTGCGTCTCACACAAGACTTGCGTCAGACGCAGGACTCTGTATGAGTCACAGGTTCACGTGTCAGGCGCTCATTGGCGCATCTGACGCGATATGGCCAATGTATAGGATGCACGTGGCGTGCTGAGCGCACCCGCCGCGTCCGGCGCATATTCCAGTATATTACAGCATATTCGCTTTTGATTCTGCGCGTCTTTCGAAGAAATTTTTTTATCCCTAAATCCGGGAATTGAATTTTACGGATTAAAAATATGATTTTTGATAAAACCATTATGAAAATATTCTTTAAAATAATAAATATTTAATTGGGCTCTTAAAATGGACTTAAAAAATTTTATGGGCTTAAAAAACAATTAATCATCATGAAAAATTAAATGGGCTTTAGAATATCATTTCAAAACATAATTTTGGAATAGTTCTTTAGATTGCTCTTCCGTTGTGTCGCGCCAACTAATACCACTGTATGTTTCATCATTCGATCCTTAAATGGGGAGACACGATTATGTGTCTACAGAAATCAACCAATAAATTACTATCATCATCATATAAAAACACAAAACTACTGATAGAGAAACTAAATCATCATATAAACTAATTAACATACTTAATTTTATACTTTCATTTCAATTAAACAATTACCATCATATTATTAATTTTATTAATCACATATTACCAGCACATAGTTAATTTGATAAATTAACCAACACCTAATTTTAATTTTAAAACTTTACCACAAAATACATCAATCGCAATTCACAAATTCGCAAATTTATAAAATTTCCCAAATATTACAATTAATATCAACCAAATAAAATTTTAAATATTCAATATAGGAAATTAAAAATGTAAAAATATTTTTTTTAAGTACTACTAGTACTTGACCCACAGAGGGGGATTGGGAGAAAAGCGGTGGTCGCTGGTCACTAGTGCTCGTCACTCGTCGCCGTGTCGGCGGAAGGCGTGGCTCGGTGCCTTGGTCGTGGCTCATGTGCCGGTGTACGTGAAGTCGTGGGCCTGGGGGCTGGAAAGTCGTCACTCGTTTGTTCAAAAGTGTAGACATGGAGTGAGCTAGGAGGGAGAAAAGATTAAGTTTTAAATTTTTAATTGAATTTAAAGTTTTGGTGGTGGGCTTTTCAAAGATTAAAGCAATAAAGTGGCAGAGAAGTCAGAAATGACTTTTTACTTTCCCGGTGTTGCATTCCTTCTTCCCGTCCCAACATTACAGTCTGTCTAAAATTCTACAGACTTTGGTTTTAATTTTTCTTTTTACAGAAGACCTTAAGTTTTTTTTTTTTAATTTGGGGGTCACGTGCCCCCTATGCCCTGTATTAGCTCCGCCACTACATGAAGAAGGTGCTAACAGTGAGGTCCATAAATTCAAGTGAGAAAAAAGATGAAGCATAGTGTATGGGTACGCCTCTATGGGAAAGGTGTGACCAAAACTAATCTAAAGAAAGGGGGCACAAAATGTCGCTACATAATTCCTCAAGAATTCCTACAAGGCATTCAAATGGGGTTGGTAGAACGAGAAGCTAATCCTGGTACAAATCTCGTGATTCCTGACTTCCAAGTATCTTCTAATGCAGGGGATCGGATGCAACTACTACAAGCAATGAAGCCCTTGAGCAGAATGGTGAACAAGAATTATCTTCCGGGACACACTTGTTAAATCAGGTAAGATTTATGCATTATATCTTTTCTGATCTTTATTATCCCGTGATGATAGATTAGTCCCTTGTCTCTATCTATATTATTAGAACCATATGTCATGCTTTATTATACTTTTGTATAATTCTATAGGTACATCAAGTAGAGGAAAATGTATCACATGAAGAATAATTGCAGTCGCAGGAATGACAATTTTTGGGAGGTGGATCTCGCTTAAAAGTGGAGCATGGTTTTGGAATTAATTAGGCAACTAGCTAGTAATTTTATTTTTTGGGAATATATTTATGCTAGAAGTAGATATTTTTTGGTGCAAATACATTAGGTTGGAAGTAAATATATTAGGTGATCAAACTTCTCTTGGGATTTGATATATATACGATAGTACTATATTAAGTACTTGGTGTTGGAAATTTTCGAATGAATGGATGACCTTGAATATATTTATGGGTCTTTTTGGAAATCTAAATTTTTATCATTATTTTTATTTGGAATTTTTTTGAATTATTTCAGCTTTGCATCAACATCAAGTTAACAGGTTAATATATACATATTTATAGATTTGTCATTGCAGTAGCCACAGTATGGAAAAAAAATTGCAATGGTTTATGGGATACCATAGAGACGTTGCCTTAGACTTTGAAATGTGTTGCATCATATGTAATGCAACGGTTCATGGGATACCATAGAGGCATTGCATTAGACTATGAAATGTGTTGCATCATATGTAATGCAACGGTTCATGGGATACCATAAAGGTGTTACATTAGACAATAAACATGCATTGCATTAGAACTATTGCAACGATTATTTGGTGTACGTTGCAACTGGCAGTTGCATTAGGTGTCCAAGACCGTTGCATTAGAGCTAATGCAAGGACAGCAACATCAACGGTTGCCTGACTGTTGCAATACTCTGTTGCAACGGTTATTGAGTCTATTGCAACGGTTTTCAGGGGGTGCAATAGCTCATTTATGTAGTAGTGATGATGCAATGTGCTTGCTATAAATTGAGATTTAGGGTGAGCAAAGTCTCTTAATGAACCCATATCCATATTTTTGGAGGTGTGATCAGTGATGTAGCCCACACTTGATGGGATTCACCTACTTAGGTGCGGAAGTGTAGCCGCTTCCTTGCATTTGCTAATTCTCTAAAGCACCTATGAGCATCCAGGTCTGGACGTATGGCCAGTATAAGGAGTCACTATTATTCACGGAGAATCTGAATATTATATATGTTCAATTGTGTGGTTTAAGTAATGTATCTATTCCTCCCTATTAAGTTCAAGACTTAAGTCACTTGATAGGAAAGAGATCATAGCTTAAAAATCATTAGGTGTTAATTCAAGTCGCAAGACATTGTCACTGATGCAATTGTTTTAGTTTGCCGAAAACCAATTTCATTCTTTTCTTTTCTCATTTGTTGAACCTGTGGGAGATTTTTGGAAGTTCAACTATTGCCTTCAAAGAAAAACCTCGAAGTAAGGAGTGGAAAAAACAAAGTAAAAAGTCCTTGTTCCACATGGAAAAATTAGTTAAGCTTTGCATTGTTTATTGAGAGTTCTTAGCACTTATTGTTTGATGGAGTGCTAGAAGGACAGATGGATCACACACGCGTGCGCCGACCGGTTCAGACTCGTGGCAAGCGCAAGCTAAGGGTTTGTGGTCTGTTTTGGACCTCCTTCTTTTGGCTTGACGCTAATTGCAAGGATCTCGCCTTGCCGTTGCTAGCAAGATTTCCAGAGCCAAATTGATTCTTCATTGATTACCTTTTCCTTATATTAAGCCTTTTCGTTTTCCCTTGTTGCTTGTTAAGCCTATTTAAAGACCGCTTTCCTTCAGTCAGAAACACAAAAAATTATTATATCTTTATTATCTCTACAAAAAGCTCTCATTTTGGGCTATGTTCTGATCTCCATCCGAGGTGTGTGAGTGCACACATATCTTGGAGTCGTGGTAATCCTGGAGGATGATCTCTTGATTTCTACTGCACCGGGGTGAAGGAATATGTCCTTAGACATCCCAACAATTACTAAATATAAATAGGAATCAAATTATGAAGATAATAAAGTTAATTATTTTAGAAATTGTATTTTGTTGCCAGAGAATATATATAATTAGTATTGATCGCACCTAAAACTAAAATGTATCAATCCTATGAGATCACACATTGTAGCACTAGTCGACAAAGCAATCCAAATCCATTTAGGATTGGGTTAGCCGGCTATAAGGGGAAATAGAAGGAGAATTAGTTCTTCTAACTTACCTAGGATTCTTCTATTATATATAGGATATAATATTAGAGTTTAGGCATCAATTCATTAAGCAGTTTCTTTTTACAAAAGAGAGAGCTTGAGAAACCCTAATCCTTCCCTATGACCAGCCCCTATACCACCTAAAGAAAGGGATCTTTTTTCTTCTGTGATAGCAGATGTTGGTGTTCAACTAGTGCTCATGTACTGATTAGAGAAGCAACACTTGGGTCTCTCAAATCTTTGAAACTTGCATACAACAGAAAAATCATGCTGCAAAGGTTGTACATATAATCCTTATAGAATTATTCATGTGTTTGATTATGTTTACGATCCTATGATAGATGTTAGGAAATTGTTTCCTAAAATTCCGCTATATACGCATCTATATATTCCTACAATGGTATCAGCTTTGCCTAATTCGTAATATTCATATGATCATATTATTGTATGCAAAGTTATTATTTTTATTGAATTAAGGGAAGATTTTTTATGGCTTGAATTTGCATAATTGATATTTGATATTAATTGATTGGAAATTATATATAATTTATTTATTTGTGATTTTGCTCAAAATAATTTCATAAAGGTCCGATTTTTTTATGCTCAAAATTAATTTTTAAACTCACTCCAAATTTTCAGATTTATATATATATAATTTGTTAGAAAAAATTATTTAGTGTTTGATTTGATTAATCATTAAAATAATGTGTTAACAATTAAAGATTTGATTTTTAATTTGTTAAATAAATCTGATATTCATCACCCACATAGGTGTAGAATGATATAATGGTTTAAAATAATTTGATTATTTTTTCCCATAATTTCGGATTTTTATCATATTATTTGTGAATTTTAGTTAAATGTTATGTTTAATTTGATTATTCATAAATTTTAAGGATAATAATTAAAATATTTTATTTTATTTGTTATGATAATTTAGTAGATCACCCTAAAAATTATCATGTATGGTTCAAACAACAACACCACCTCCGGTTTTAATTTGCGCTATCTACTCGAAAAGAATAAACTAAATGTACAAAACTTCCTCGAATGGGAATTGGATGTGAGAATCATTCTCAGAGCCCAAGGAAAGGAAAATGTTCTTGATAATCCTCTACATGAACCCCTACTAACAGAGAGTTAGGAAAACCCTAGAGGCTAATTATGTGCAAGTAACATGTTTGATGCTTGCTTGCATGGAACCAGACTTTCAAAGGTGTTTTAATGGTCTGGATGCCTACTCCATTCTCCAGCAGCTGGAAACTATGTTTCAGAAGAATGGTGGATTGGAGAGGTTTGATGCTCACTATAAGTTGTTGGAGTGCAAATTGGGCAAAGGAAAACCCGTTGGTCTGCATGTGTTCAATATGATTGGACATTTTCAGATCATAGAAAAATTGGGCTTCCCTTATCCCCAAGAACTGGTAACTGATATTGTGATCAAATCCTTGCCTGAAGCTTTTCAAAACTTTCAGTTGAATTTCTACATGCAAGGAGGGGAGGCTACCTTGCAAGAGTTGCATGGTATGCTAACTCAGGCTGAGTGGAGCCTGCCTATTGAACCTGAACATAAGGATGTTCTTATGGTTAGGAAGGGCAACCAGTTCAAGGAAAAAGGGGATCCTAAGAAGAAGAACAAGGGCAAGGTTGTTGCCATTGATGGTACTTCTAAGCCAAAAGCCACTCTAAGGCAAAAGTAGCAGCACTATATGAGTGCTTCCGCTGCCATAGGATTGGCATTTGAGGAACTGCCTTTAGTATCTGATGGATAAGAAGAGTGGTGCTTCAACTTTAGGTATCTATGTTAAAGTAGTTAATTTAGATACGTCTGGCTTCTGGGGTATTTGATACCGTTTGTGTATCTCACTTTATTTGTAATATGCAGGGACTAAAAAGAAGTAGGAGTTGAGCAAAGGCGAAGTAGATCTTCGAGTGGGAAATTTAGCAAGGGTTGCTGCTTTAGCTGTAGGAGTTTATAGTTTACATTTGCCTTCTGGTTTAGTATTAGACTAAATAATTGTTATTACGTTCCAGTGATTACCGCATGAATATAATTTCGATTCCGGTTTCGGATTCGGAAGGTTTTTCATTTAATATTAAGAATAATTGTTATTATGCGTATTTAAATGATTTGTTCTATGTCTCTGCTTAATTATCAAATGGTTTATATGTGCTAGACTTACAAAGCTAGACTTACAAAGCCACATCTATAACATAGACAACAAGAAACACAAATCAAATGACTCAAGCCCTACTTATCTATGGCATTGTCGATTAGGCCACATAAGCTCAAAACGCATTAAGAAACTTCATAAAGATGGAATTCTAAAATCATTTGATTTTGAATCCTTTTATGTATGTGAGTTTTGCTTGATGGGGAAAATGATAAAGTCACCTTTTACAGGTTCAAGTGAAAGGGACAATGATCTTTTAACCCTCATAGACACTGATGTGTGTGGACCTATGAGTACTTTGGCTAGGGGAGGGTACAATTACTTCATTAATTTTACCTATGATGTAAGCATATTTTGATATGTTTACCTCATGCAGCATAAGTCGAAATCCTTTAAAATTCAAGGAGTTCCAGAATGACGTACAAAACAACTCGGGAAGAAAATTAAGGCCTTGCGATCCGACGATCGTGGTGGTGAATATTTATCTCAAGAGTTCGGTGATCATTTGAAAGATTGTGGCATCCTTTCACAATTGACTCCACCAAGGACACCACAGTCAAATGGGATCTCCAAAAGAAGGAATCGAACTCTACTGGATATGGTTCGATCCATGACAAGTCTTTCTGATCTTCCAATTTCATTCTGGGGATTTGCGCTTGAAACAACGGCATTCACACTTAACAAAGCACCATCCAAAACAATGGAAAAGACACCATATGAAATGTAGATTGAAAACGTTCCAAGATTGTCTTTTCTAAGGATATGGGGTTGTGAAGCTTACGTAAAACATTTACTCTTCGATAAGCTTTCACCCAAATCCGATAAATGTCTCTTTGTGGGTTACCCAAAAGAGACTAACGGATACTACTTCTACAACCAAAGCGAAAACAAAGTGTTTGTTGTTTGTGATAGTGTTTTTCTGGAAAAAGGAGTTTATTTCCAGAAAAACAAGTGGGAGTAATGTATATCTCGAAGAAATTTGAGATGAACAACAAATGGATGAGGTTAACACCTCGTCAGAGGCGGCCCGACTTGAAAATGCTCAAGAGGCGGTGCATTCAATTCATGTGCCTCCTACAGTCCCACTTGGAGATACTCCATGTGAAGTTCCTCAACCTAATGAGGTAGAAACTTCTTCTGTTGTTCCCCAATGTAGGTCTAGTAGGACCATCATTCTGTCAAAGAGATATATTGATTTCCTTTTGACTGAAAGTTCTGAAATAATCATTTTCGAATCAAAAGAACCTAGTAGTTACAAAGATGCTTTGGAAAGTCAAGACTTTGGAAGATGGTTTGAGGCCATGAAATGTGAAAATGAATTCCATGTCTGAAAATCAAGTATTGGAATTGGTTGATTTGCCTAATGGAGTAAAACCCATTGGATGCAAATTGATTTTCAAGTTGAAAACAGACAAGGACGGAAACATTAGTGTTTTCAAAGCAAGGTTGGTGACGAAAGGTTTTAAACAAATTCATGGTATTGATTATGATGAAACCTTGTCACCAGTAGTCATGCTGAAGTCCATTAGGATATTTCTTTCGATTGCTGCCTTTCATGACTATGAAATATGGCAGATGGATGCCAAAACCGCTTTCTTGAATGGGTTCTTGAAAGAAGATGTATACATGACATAACCTCAAGGTTTTGAAGATCCATAAAATCCAGGGAGGGTATGCAAGCTTTAGAAGTCCATTTATGGACTAAAGCAAGCATTAAGGAGTTGGAACCTCGAATTTGATGAGGCAATCAAGAAATTTGGCTTTCTCATAAATGAAGAGGATATTGTGTATACAAGAAGTTAAGTGGGAGTAGTATTACTTTTCTGGTCATGTATATGGATGACATACTTCTCATAGGAAATGATAAAACCATGCTTGAGTCCGTCAAGGAACGGCTTAAAAATTGTTTATCTATGAAAGACCTAGGAGAGGCAGAGTACATATTGGGAATAAAGATCTATAAAGAAAGATTGAAAAGGCTGATTGGACTTATTCAAGAGACTTATATTGATAAGGTTCTTGCAAGGTTCAAGCTGGAAAACTCCAAAAGAGCTTTCATTTCCATGCAACATGGCATAAGACTTGGCAAGACTCGGATGAGGTCAAGCGTATGAGTAATGTTCCCTATGCTTCTGCAGTAGGATCCATTATGTATTTCATGATATGCACTCGACCGGATGTTGCATGTACTTTGAGTATATGTAGCAGATACCAGTCAAATTCAGGAGTTGCGCACTGGATGGCAGCGAAAAACATCATTAAGTACTAGCGAAGAACTAAGGATAATTTTTTGGTTTATGGTGGAGATGATGAGTTGGTTGTTACTGGATACACCGATGCAACCTTCCAGAGTGACAAAGATGATTTTCGATCCCAATGTGATTTCATATTTTGTCTCAATGGAGGAGCTGTGAACTGGAAGAGCTCTAAGCATAGTACCATCGAGGATTCTACAACAAAGGCTGAGTATATTGCAGCAGCAATTGCAACAAAGGAAGTTGTTTGGATTAAAAAGTTCATTAGTGAGCTTGGTGTAGTTCCTAGCATTGAGTTGTATTGTGAAAACAACGGTGCCATTGCTTAGTCTATGGAACCCAGATCGCATCAAAGGTCTAAACATGTGCTCAAGAAATTCCATCTTATTCGATAGATCGTTGGAAGATAGGATGTGAAAGTAAGCAAGGCTCATACTGAGGATAATGTAGCAGATACTATAACTAAACCGCTTGCTCAAACTAAGCATGAGTGTCATACAAGGTCTATGGGGCTTAAGCATATGGGAGAATGGTTTTAGGTTGTTTACTTCATGTTTACAATTGTAAAGACATTTAGTATGTTTTGAATGTTTATCAATAAAAGTTAGTTTCTTATTTAATTGTTTGGTTTAGTATTAAATAAATTGTCCAAATATTTTTTTTATCAAATAGGATTATCAAAAACGTTTTGATAATGGAACTCTATAAAGTGAACACAAATCACAATTTATTTAAAGTCCTTAGTCTAAATCACTAAATTGGACATAAGTAATTCATTTAAAGACTAGTATGTAATTAATTGATAGCACAGTTCCATGGGCTATGGAGACATGCATAGAGATGTCTAGTTGATTATATGGACGTATATTTGATACATTGAGACTTGACCTAATTAGATTCTAGAAGCAGAATCAAACTACTATATCTAGTGGATTCCTTAGACACGAGTATGTCTTAATAAGCAATATAATTAGTTTAACCTTGAAACTATTGTTAAATGTCGCGCCGTAAAAGGAGGTTATAAAGGCAGTGAGCAGGTGAGCTAAGAATTGAGTGGGAGATATGGTCATACAAGAGTGGATAAGTCCTCCTATTAAATAGGAATGGTGTTTTGGCCTCTTGATGAGCGAGAACTGAAAAATTACATGGCCATGCGGAATAGGATTAAAGAGTTAATCCTTATTTGAACAGTTCAAACTCATCAATCAAGGAACATAAATTTAAGAATAACATGGTGTTATGGCATTAATGACTTAAGAAATTTAACATTGCGCTCTTGTCTTCGGACAAGTGGGAGATTGAAGGAATATGTCCTTAGACATCCCGATAATTACTAAATATAGATAGGAATTCAATTATGAAGATAATAAAGTTAATTATTTTAGTAATTGTATTTTCTTGCTAGAGAATAAATATGATTAATTGGACAATATAGATTGGGACTACAACAAAAATATATTAATTCTATGAGGTCACACATTGTAGCACAAGTTGGAAAAGCAATCCAAGTCCATTTAGGATTGGGTTGGCCGGTTATAAGGGGGAAATAGGAGGAGAATTAGTTCTCCTAAGTTGCCTAGGTTTCTTCTACTATATATAGGATATAATATTAGGGTTTAGGCATCAATTCATTAAGCAGTTTGTTTTCACAAAAGAGAGAGCTTTCCCTAAGACCAGCGTCTATACCACCAAAAGCAAGGGATCTTTTCTCTTCTATTCTAGCAGGCGTTGATGTTCAACTGGTGCTCGTGGACTTATTAGATGAGTAATACTTGGGGCTCTCAGATCTTCGAAACTTGCATGCATACAACAGGGAAATCATACTACAAAGGTTGTACATCTAATCCTTATAGAATGATTCATGTGTTTGATTATGTTTGCAATCCTATGATAGATGTTAGGAAATTGCTTCCTGAAATTCCACTATATATGCATCTACATGTTCCTACACGGGGTAGCGCGAAATTGGTTTTTAGGACAGTGGTCATCCACGTCACGACAAACTGTTCTCAGCTCACGCTCCAACAAATAAGTTTATAATTACTTTTTTATTTGCAACATGAGCCACATTAATACATCCTTACATTCGCCGTTCTAAAAATTAATCTGGTAGACAGGAGTCAAAAGAGAATAATAAAGCAATAGCATCATCAATTACAAAGTTGAATTTGACCACTACGAGTAACATCTCCATGCAAAGCTAGAAAAATAATGGTCTCGTTCACAACTTTGAGAATCACACGAAATTAGATAGCAATCAAAGCCCACATGAAATTTTGTCCGAGTTCATAATGATTAGAGTATGTGTCTATTTTAATAAGCCAACTGCTACTGACTATGAGTTTATGGGTTTTAACTTTTTAAGTGAAGTCATGGAAAAATAAATTTGCGCATAAATGCGTGTCTAATTTCTCATATATGACGTACTTCTATTTTTAATCTTTGGTATACTGCCTTAGATGCGTACTATGGGGAGATAATTCGCAATACCTCATATAACTTGGCAAAAATGGGCAATAAGTGACTATTATAGTCAGACTCAAATTGATTATTTAGTGACTACTAATCTCATTCGATTATGCATGGTGGCTCTTAATTTTGGACTTACATTAAGAAGTGGATAAGGATAAAAGGTAAGATGTTACTAAGTAGGAGCGCCGAGCGGGAAGAAGACTAGAGAAGTAAAAGATAGTGATGTACACAAAAGTCAGTCGAGTTGTCCAAGTTTTAGCAGCTACTAACCAAATTTCTACATTATTTAGTCTTAATTTGTATTATCACGTATAATTATCTAAAGAAAATTTTTGTTAATAAATACCACACTTTAGGCACTTTATTGAAATAAATACTTAAATTGTCTGAAATTTTATATAAATACTAACTTTCTGCTATTTCTTTTGGAATTACTACCACTTAATAGAATTTCGCAAAACAGTTAGTTTTGCGCAGTTAGTAGCATGTGAAATTAACTTGTTACCTTCCATTAACCACCTCCTCCTCCTCCACCACCACCACCACCAAAACCCCACGAAACTCACTACCCTTGTAATCCCCTTCTCTCTCCTAACCACCATTACGAGATGGTGGTGGTTTCGTAGTTGGTTAGTATGGAGAGGTGGGTCGATTATTTGGTGGGTGGAGGGGAGGGGGTGGTGGTTTCGTAGTTGGTTAGTATTATGAGGTGGGTCGATTTTTTGGTGGGTGGAGGTGGTGGTGGTTTCGTAGTTGGTTAGGTGGTTGGGTGGTGTGTGGAGGAGGTGGTGGTTTTGTAGTTGGTTGTGGTTGTGGGTGGGTCGATTTTTGGGTGGGTGGGGGTAGTGGTGGCGACAATGGTGGCAAGCATGGTTGTTGCATGTAGTAGGAGCGGTGGTGGTTGGGGGGGAAGAGCAAAATCGTAAATTCACGTGACACTAACGGAGCAAAACTAACGTTTTTTGCAAGATTCTGTTAAGTGATAGTGATTCCAAAAAAATTTAGTCACCCTTGGTATTTATATAAAATTTCAGACAACCTAGGTATTTATTTCAAAAAACTTCCCAAGATATGGTATTTATTGACAAAATTTCCTTATCTAAAAAAAGAAACGAATTGCATTATCATATTATCTACTCACTCTTGTATAATTAACACAAATGACTTGAAAAACTCGATGTCGAACTATAAAGTTAAATCCAATCTAATAAAGAGTTGAATTCGTTGATCTATAACATACAAGTTTCATAACAGCTTTTTTTCCCAAATTAACTAAAAACAACTGAGTGAAGTAACTTGGAGAAGTTGACCAAGTTACAAGTCGGAGGTAGTGTTTTACTCTCATTAGGCTCACCTTTGAGATTTTTTCTTTAGTAATTAATGAAAACGATTAATAGAGATTGTCCTCCTCAAAAAGAAATTAATGTTTTCTAGGTGTAACTGTAAGTAGGGGCATTTACCCCGGGTATATATATTTGAGCTTCATCTCAAGTCTTTGTAAGCTTCACCTTCACGGGCCAGCTTAGGTTTGACAATTGGTACACAACATGATTTGCTCACCTTTATTTTAATAGACAATGACTACTTGACTATTTCAACAAAAAAGTGAAAAAATATAGATCTTCCCTCCAAAATATTTGGTTGATCCTTGGCTTGCTTTCGATATTGGTGAATACATATCTTATATCTATTTATATGTTGGAAAAAAGTGTCAATTAAGGAGGAACATAAATCTGCATTTGCTTCAAAATATGTTCGAAATTATCAGTGGATCTTTCAACAGAATGAGTATGTATTCCTTCATAGGTCGTTACCACTACCTCTTCATCTTTTGTTAGTCTCTGCACTTGCTTCTTCACATTACATCCTCCATGAGTGCATCGATAATAGCTTCTGCGCCCCCATGAAACCATGCAACCAATTAACCTAAGGTATTTGTATAAAGTATATACTATATAGTATAATGTAACATGACAACGTACATGCACCTTTTGATTTTCATGGTTTCTGTGTAAAAAGTACTCACAATAAGTTTTCACAACATACAGTTTCTCAAATTAATTGATATAGACAAGATTAAAAAAAAAATTTCTCGTATAAAAAGTCTTACAGTAAAATTATGTTATGTACGTACTTAATCCTGAGGGGGTGAAACAATGTAAAAACTATTTGTAGATGGAGTAAATATATAAAAGAGATTATATCCACATTTAGTTTAATAATTCTATAATGCATATATATTGGAGAATGATTGATTATGATAGTTGTATTTTAATATGGTGATTTACTGAAGGAGAATGAAGGGAAAAAGGAAGTTAAGTATAACGACAACATAGAGTAATTTGTAAATACACCAGTTCTTCTAGTTTTTTCATTTAATTTTTATGTCCAAAATAGGTAAAGTTTGAACCTTCACACTTACCTACATACACACATAAAATATACTTACATACATATAACATATTAGTAACTTTTGTACACATTAACGGCCCGTTTGGTAAGAGGCCATAAATGGTGGGAATAGTAATGCATTATAGTGTAAATTTGTACTAGAATTCCAATGTCATTACCTATTTTAATACTACTCCATCACAAGATATCCATTTTCTTAATAAAATCTCATTACCATCCATTACCACTTGGGAAGGTGGTATTGGATGGTAATGGAAATTTGTAAAGTGAAACCCATGTTTTGTGATAAAGTTTCATTCCCATGGTCATTGACATGAGAATTTCTTTACAAATTTACACTAAATTTCATTACTATTACCACTATTTATGACTACTAACCAAACGATAGTAATGGTCAAATGTATCTATTAAAAGCGTGAAAAGTAAGTCTATGGACGGAGTATTCACAACATGATGAAAATTAATTTTATAATCAAATTTCACGCAACCTAAGTTAAGCTGGTCTTGGTCTGTACTTGGTGGAATCAAAGATTTACATGTAATGACTAATGACTAGCTTATTTTTCTTTTTGAAAGAAAAGAAAAGAGTGGACTTGAATTAGTTACTTTCACTAATCATCGGCTCATCGCCACATGGGATCTCAATTTATCTTTGTGTGATAAATAAAACACACCCTTGATTTTTCTGTAAACTCATGCAGTCTCAAATATAAGGTTAAACGTGTTTTACTCTCATAAGTCATAAACACTTTACACCATGACTATATATGATCGATCACTTGTAGTAGAGTGGCTTCTTGGATGAATAGATGGGAAATTCTAAGGTGAGAAGAAAAAATTATAAATAACGAGAAAAAGAAGAATTATCATTCGGTGGTGGAATACTGGAATTGAACATAAAACCTCCTAAATATCTATTTACTTACCATCTTAGCTAAAATTATACTTTTAATTGTGGGATTTTTTCCCTTAAAATATGTTAATTATATAGTGGTACATGAACAACATGCCACTTATTAAATTAGTGGTACACAGAAAAACATGCCACTTATTGTATTAGTGGTACATTAACTGTAAATGCCATATACTGAAGAATCTATACAAATATATTAAAAGGCGTTCCTAAATAAGAAACAATGCCACGTGACACTTTTCCTTAAGTGTTTAACTCCATGTAGTCCACATACAATAAAAAAATAGATTATGCATTGTATAAGATTTAACCCCGTGATTACAAACATATACTCCCTCCGTCCCAAAATATAGTTCACATTTCCCTTTTTTCACGGTAATTTATGCAACTAGAATCTAAGAGGGATAGTAAAGATTTTTTGTTTATTTAAATAAATGTTGTATGAGAAAAGATGATTTTAGGAGAGAGAATGGAGAAATGGGTGAAAAGCATTAATTGTAACACTTGGGTTGAATAAACAAAGCAAAAAAAACAAAATTCAAAAAGCAAATAAATGATGGGACACGATTTTTCTAGACAAATTACGGAAAAATGTGGAACTAAATATGAAAATGGGAACTATATTTTGGGACACCCGAAATGGAAATGGGAACTGTATTTTGGGACGGAGGGAGTATAATAAAGTTTTTTTTATTTATAATTATATATATAATAAAGTCTTAACCACTAAACCAAGTGATATTTGATGCTATCATTTTAAACTAAATATATTAATAAATGAAAGATACAATTATCTGTGGCGTAATTACTTGTTTTAGGCTATAAATAAAGAGTCTTATGTATATTGTACAATAATGTGATATCTTAATTACAGGAGGTGAAACAAAGTGAAAACTAATTGTGGGTAAGTAAGTAAAACATAGAGATATTCACTTGATCTTTATGAGTACATAAATTAGGTAATGATTGATATGACATGTAGTTTTATCTAACTAGTCTCATATGCACGTGATGCGTGCGCTAATTTCAAAACTTGTTATTACTCTACATCCATACTATATTTATGATTAAACTTAAAATGTGAAAGATTAATAAATAGAGGAATTTAGATACATTAATTCACTAATGTAAAAAACTAACAAAGGTTTTGAGCGATTTTTTATATTATTCTTGTTTGAATGAATTTTGAGCAGAAAGAACAGGAATAATGAGTTGGTTTGACTGAATTAAAGAGGATCAAAGGTAGTGAGTGTTTCAGACTTTTAGATGGACGTCATATATACCATCTTCTCTTTTATAAAAAAAAGGTCAAGATATTTTGTCCATTTAATTTTTTGATTGAAGTAATTGATGCATATACCATTTTAACATGTTTAGAATGACAAGTTGAAATGAGAAAGGATTCTTAAATTGTTTTTTTTTTTTGTAATTTTTTTCATTCCATTAATTAGGTCATTAAGAGTAATTTAGTATTTTCAGAGGGGGACACCATCTTCATCCCCCTTCCCTTATATAATAAAGATCGTTAAGGGTAATTTAGTATTTTCAGACGGGGACACCATCTTCCTCCCCCTTCTCTTATATAATAGAGATAAGATGGTTTATTTATGGAGGGCAAAAGGCAACTCCAGTAAGATGCTTTTAGTTGTTGCACTTATTTCCCAAGATCAAAGTTGCTATATAGCAAAAGATATTGATTGTCAACTATTTGGATCTAATAATTGCAAAAAGAAATGCGACATCTAAAAAGATAGGAGAAATTCTATGTCTGTTCTATTTTCTTCTACATAACATAATCATATAATTTTGAAAAATACGCTTAACTATTTTAATTCTATATTTAAATTTTATGCAAACTTAAGTCAGCTAGCTCTTCTTCTTTATTTAGTGGAATCAAAATTCTAACATGAATATTACTATTAGTTTTCTTCTTAATGAAGAAAACATACTCCAATTTGTAATTTCAACAAATCATTGAATCATTAGGGCTTTTTCTTTTATGCCTCACCAAACGGGCCAACCCTATTCCTCATTCATTCTCTTTACCTGCCTCCCTCTTCAATCTCATCACATGGGTGACTTTGATTGTCCTTTGCTACTTTTATGGTATTGGTTGATTTAAGAAGACTCAAGAATAAGCAAGGTCTATTGATTACAAAAGTTGTATGTATAATTTAATTTTCTTAATTATAAAATTTATATAAGTAATTAATTGATGGCATTTTTGTTGGAAATAAGAAAATAAAATCCCCATAGCAGGGCTTGAGAAATTCTCATAACGAGAGACTAATTTATTCAACAAAATTGAAAAATAAACTTAAAACTGAAAATAAAATAGGAAAAGGAGCTTATCATGGATAAAATCATCCATGACAGCCCCTAACAGATGAAGAAGAGGTAGGGTAAAAGAGGGGGGCGGCTAAGGAGAAAACTAGGTTTAGGGAGAGAAGGGATGCCAACAAATTAATTAAATAGTAATTGATGGCGTTTTTTGCTGGGAATAGTTAAAGGAACTTATTTGACCACTCTTAGATTAGACAGCTATTCCTAAAACATATACTATAAAAGAACAAAAAAAGAGTAGTACCAAAGTATGAGATTAGAAAATCTTCAACCAATACTAGACCAAACTAAACTGTAGAATGTTTTATTTATGTATGAGAGATAACGATAGTTGTGATTGAAAATTATACTACTATGAATTATGACGTGCTCATTATAAGCATATAATATTCAATTCAATTTAATCAAGATTTGGTGGTGATTGGTGAAACTCACACTTAATAGTATTGGAGGAACCAAGGCAAGGCTCGGGTATATAGTAGTAGTATATACATTAAGGTGGTACTGTCAAGACTCAAGAGCGACAAACATCAATAGTTTGAAAGGTCTTTGAGAACAATATCCATTCATAACATAAAAGGTTATAAATGAGCTTGACTGTTACACTCATCTCCTGTAAATGCTAGAACTAATAAAAATATTATTGAGTATCTTTTGATTAACCAAAAAATTTCGATGTGGGTAGGATTATATGATATCACAATCTTCATTGATGTGATTACATGTTTTTTTTCTAAACATTAATTTGAATACAACTCGGTCTAGGTAATTGATAACTCAACTAAGTATGCCATTTCATAATGTAAAGAATAAATCTATAAAAAGAGTTTTAGTAAGCCAAAATATACATATGTAGAGGGTAGCGTATGAAAATGTAGAGTTTGAATTTTTTTTTTTTTTAAAGGTAAGGAGAATTCCCTTGCAAGGAGGAGAGGAATTGAGGATCCTTCTTGCAAGGGGTGAGAATCGAACCCCTGTCATAGGGGTGGAAGGAGGGTCTTACAACTACTAGACCAACCTTTATAGAGTTTGAACTAGAATGAACCACATATATATTGTATAATTTGAGTACAAATTTTACTACAATATTCAAATAGTATATAATTAATTAGTAATTATATATTGTTTAAATAATACCCATGCATTTTCACATACTCAAATAACCGACAAATAATAAATTTTTGGTGAATAATAACATGCTTTTCATTTTGCATTTTTAGCTTACTCATTGGAAGAGATAACAATAAGAAAATATAACAAGAGTAGATTTATAGTATTTTGATAGGCAATTATGAAATGCAATATGAATTTATAATATTATATTATTAAATATATAATACTTTTTTTTTCTGAGATATTCCTATAAAACATCAATCAACTATGATACAGGAAAAAAAAACACATAAGCTACTTAAAATTGTAGGAGTGCGTATTCTCTAGCTGGACAAGTTTATATGTTACTAAGAAAAAAAATATATCAATAATAACAAACAGCTGTTGTCGAACATGTTCATAATTTCATATTAATTGAGGTATAAGCTAGGATTACCGATTACGAATATACAATTCAGGACTTAGTAATACGTCCGCTCAAATTTTGATCAAATAATTAAGTTTAAGAGCTTTTGAGTGGAAACAACACTCCCAGCAGACTTGATATAACTCTTATATTATGCCAAGTAAGATCCGATGATGAGTGATGACTATAGATGATTATGTATATCATGCCAAATATCAGATTAGCTAACCCTTATCACATTCTTCTTGACATGATATAATTAGAATCCATCATTTTCACGCTACATAATACGTATTCAAACGGTTTAGCCTGACATAAAAGACTTATTTCAAAAAGAAAAACCCATTAATTGGTGTAAATAAAAACAGGTCCATTTATGGTCTAAAGTTGGTAAATCTCCAATACCAAATCAAACACTAACAGCTAATATCACTACTTTCATACTAAATTTAACTCAACAAGGAAATTCCCGTAGCACCATTCTCTTGTTTCGAAGCTAAAATTAGATAGGAGATGGTCGAGGAATATTCAAAAATCTAAGGTGATTTATTCTAAAGTACATCTTAATTCCAGAACTTTTTTTACTTTTAGAAAAAAGATTTTTCTAACCTATATCACAAGGCATAAATTAAGAGTATTAAAAATCCTATATAAGATATTATTATATAAAAAGTTTTCATTTCAGAATCGAACAAATTAAAAAGATCTTACATAATTATTTCTATCTTAATTATATATCCTTATATATTATCCCCAAATAGAATCTTGTTGTATTATATATCTAATTAATGAAATCTTAAAATTTTTAACCTATGCCTTCTGGCATGGGTTAGAAAGATATTTAGACTAAAGCGAAAAATCACAAAAAAAAATTCATTGCTATAATGTATAATCTCAACTATAGCCAATTTTCTCATATTAATTTAGCAATATATATTTATTTATTTTTGATAAGTAGGCCGCCGGCCAAAAGACTTTTATTATTTCCACCATTATAACAATAATTTAGGGTCCGTTCGTTATCGTTTTTTGTTTTCAGTTTTCAGTTTTTTTGAAAACTAAAAACCAAAAACAGGAAACCAGAAAAAGTGGTTTTCACTTTTTAGTTGTCAGTTTTCAAAATCATCATGTTCCCAATTAATTTGACTAATTTTTTATTCATTATAGGACATATATCATATGACTTTGAAAATCAAAAAACCAAAAAACAGAAAACCACAGTAATACCGAACGGGCCCTTAGCTATATGATCTGAACGATCCGATTGCGAGAAAAAACCAAATTATATGATGAAGTGTCTGACTATGATTAGCGAGCATTATGATAGGAGAGAGAGATAAAGTATGAATAAATAACAAGTTAAATAAGTTACTGCTCTTTCAAAGAAAAAAAAAAAAAGTTACTGCATCTTCAGTTGGGATCATTTTATGATGACACCCCACAATCGAAATTATTCTTGAATAACCTGTAGTTGAAATCTATGATTATGAGATGACCGCTCATAGTTGAAAATCATCCTATTTTGGTTTTTATTCTTTTGGATCTTTTTTCATTCGATTTTCGTTTTGGAAGACAATAATAACATTGATCGTCATATTTTTCTAATGCATGCGTTTGTTGCTAGGCAAATGCGTCGTTTAGTAATGAGAGTAGATAACTTTAATTAGTGACTTACCTAGGAAACTTGTTGTTCTTAACTGCTTTTTGCCCATATTTCCTCCAACGATAACCATCATCTAGTATGTCAACCAGACTTCTTGTATGAAATGCATACCTATGCCTCCTCAGTTTCTTCTCTTTGTTGTCTTTCTTGCTTTCTTTGATGCCACCACTCGACGACCCGAATTCGAGGCCGAAACTTTTGCCATGATCATGCTGAAAATCCATGTCTATTTCTGGCTTCGTACCAAGAAGACCATTGTTGTAAACATCAATCAAAGTTGAAGACATGGGAGTAGGATAATTGGATGATATATTTGCTGTTGAAAAAGGGAAATTGTCTATTGGTGTTGGTGAAAATGGATAAGTCGTAGTAGTATTATTGTTCTCCATATGGGAAAGAGATAGAGAGAGGAAAAAGGGAGAGAACAACGTTTCTATGTTTCTATATGGAATTTTGTACAACGAATAGTAAAAGGAATCGAAGGTTATAGAAGTCAAGAAGTATTGTCATTCATGCAGTCATAAAAGATGGAATTTGTGGACAAAGGATAGGCGGCTAGGTAACTAGGTAAGGGACCAATGAGTTAATGAGGGCATTCATTATACATCCGTGTGTATTATATATAGAGAATATATGGATATATCAAGGTTATTTTTTATTCAATGCTCATATATAGCTCTCTTCGTAAAGTAAAGCTTGCTAATGAGTAATATGATGAGTGGAAAAAGTAGTCTTGAGTGTATCAGGCTCACGGTTTATCCATGTATATGATATAACTTGTATGAATGATTCGAGATCTTTATTAAATGTAGCATCTCTTTTTGGTTTTGAAGTTGTAATAATTGACACCAATAATCCTAATTGTTCTTCCTCTTCTTTAAACGCTTTCAACTATTGATTATTTCGAAGTAGTCTCAATTTTAGAAATGTCGTCTAAGGAAAACAATCTTTTATTAATTATACAACATGTGAAATCTATAAAGTGATATTCTTTGGTTTTGAAGAATAGTTTCTCAACATTTTTGCCTATTAGCATGTTTGTTCTTTTCACCTATATAACAAATTATAATTATGAAGGAATTCTTTAGAATGATAATGTGTCCATTTTATATAGGATTTTTAGCCCCCCGTTCCTTGACAATTGAGTGTTGTTTTGACCTCTTATGTGTGCGGTTTGATATCGTTGGACTTGGTTCGCTTTCTTGTGCTCCATTGTGCAGATTATGCATTTGGTGCCTCAATCTAGCTACGGAAGAGAAGTCCAATGATCGCATATGGCCCATAGGAGGTTCAGGAAGCAAGACAAGCGGCCCGAAAGGAAATTTGGAGTCAGAATTTAAAGAAGATCAAAAAGTCATAATTGGCCCAATCGAAGAGTGGCCTGACCAGGCGGAATGGCCCAATTGACCGGGCGAAGACTTATTTAAGTTTGAAGAAGAATAATTGTCGTCCGACCGGACGGATTAGATTCAAAGACATATAAAGAGAGTGCCTACACCATAACCTTGACAAATGGTTCCTTACCCAAGCATTCTACAATGGTATGCATGCCTTTGGCAGGCATATTTGGGGACTTTGAGTAATACTCAACACATGTCTACTGACCACTTGCATTTCCCTAGTCTTTATTGCTTACAATGATTCCTAGGTTGGACTCTTTTTGGGCGTATTGAGCCCATGCCTGTCAGAAACAGGAGATCCTACTAATGGGTAGTTACTTGTCCCCTAACCTTGACTATACTCTTTCTCTCCCATCCCTTTTTGTGTCCCAACTTATGAGGACTACTGCGGCACTCCCTATTATCTTTGAGGACGACGGCTCCATAGGGCAGCCCATTGTTTTGGTTGGCCTCATTACTGCTATTTTTGTTCATTTAGAGGACGTTCCAGATATAAATAATGTCGTGTGTGGCCAAGCCGAAATTTCCTTAGACTGTCTATGTAAGGCCAAATGGATAATCTCCTAGTCATCGAACTGGTTTCGATGGCTCATTGCTAACAAGGAATCCATCCTTCTTCCTAACCTCGCTAAGACCCGCCTCAATCCTGGTGTTGGGTCCTACCTCCTCCCTATGTGTAGCCAAGACCGTGTCGTTCAGCGACCTCTTTGCACCTATCATAGGCAGTCAGCTGGGCAGGGTTCTTCTTCATCTGCATATATGGACCCTATGATGGCGGTTCTTAACCACGTTAAGCATGGTAACATGCATTCACATCCCAGATGGGATGCCTTGAGCTTATTCAAGCCACCTATTCCAAACTCATCTGACCTCGTTACATACATGGTTTACCACTGTCGCATCCGATATGCACTATGTATTATACCCATTTACCATGACTACTATTAATAGGGACTTATGGCTCATGATGCCATCCATCCCTCCTGATACACACCCGAGGTACTTGATCCCCCTGATCCTAGTGGTGCACCCCCACTTTGGGGGTACTAGCCATGTTTCTTCTTTTGATGATGTATGTGGTACACTGGGGTCACACTGCTGATAAGTCTGGTGATGACGTTGATGCGTGAGTTATTTCCTTCCCTTATCACTGCAATGAGGTCATTGTCGAGTTCACCTTGGGGGAGGATCTATATAAGTACAACTCTCTCTATTTACTGCTTTCTTAGTATAGGTTAGTTTAGTTTATTGCATTCGTAGATTAGTTTACCGCTTTAGAAAAAATAAAAAAAATACTAGTTTGACATGAGCATTTGAGTTGCATGATTGTTTCCTTGTGCCCCAATAATTGGATAAACTGTTTTGACTCTTAATCTATAATGGTTGGCATGAGGATTCGTTGGTCTTAATTTGATTTCCAATCTACCTTGACCCTTGATTACATGTTACCTGTGGCACTTGCATTAATTGTGGAAATAATTTAGTTAGACTGTCAGATCATTTGAGCCATAGATGCCTATCTTTCATCCAGTCTTCCTTGTTTGTTGTGTGATTAATTCCTCAGTTGTGATATTGATCTTGGCTTTGATCTCGTACTCTTTGAAATATTATGTGCATACATTTTGACGTGATTGAAGCATTCATTTCATTATCGTTAGCTCCAAAGTTGTGATTGATTACATTATTCCATCTCTAACTCCGCTGAGCCTTTTTGACTTTTAATGATTTCTAACCTTCAGTACAATCCTTTAGCCTTATTTGATTCTTATCCCAAGCCTAGCTTGGGGGAGCATTAATAGAGTGATTGGTTTATTTTGTTCGTGATTTGTGCTTAGATATGTGCTAATTGGACTTTGATAATGATTGGATTATGATTAACTTGAGCCTTTATATATGAAAAAAAGAGAAGCTCAACAAAAGCAAAATAAGTGAAGAAAAGACACAAAAGGATAGAAAAAGGAACAAAGTGAAATTTTGAAAAGAAATCAAATAAAGTGAAAATGTTGTTTGATTTTGAGAAAAAATAGTCGGAGTTATGATGGCCTCATTAGCCTAGTTTTGCTAGTATATGCTCCTCCACTCTTGGTTTATTCACCATATTCCCAAAATATTTTCATACCCTTAACCTTAGCCCCATCACAACTTCTAAAAGTCCTCATGATCTTTATGCGTTGCATTATTGGATTGAAAGCAAGTCAAGAGGTCAAAGCTAAAGAGTAAGTATCATTTTCGAGTCGACTAAACTAGATTGAGTGACATTTATTGCCTTTTAAGCATACGAGAGTTATGAGTTGGGAAGGGACATGTGGTGGGATCGGAGAGCGATTGGTCACATCTTTTGCCTGCTACATAAATGAGAAGAGTGTAACTCCGGTGAGCAGCATCTTAATATCTGCATGACATGCATAGTGTCCTTGCTTGATTGTTTTTCCCGACGATTAGTTGTTGGATTAATATGATATAAATGATGATGATGATACTTTCCTTCTTGAATTTTATATTCCTATGGGGTGAAGCAATTTCATGTCATAACTCATTTGCATTGGTTTTGCTTAGGGACAAGCAAAAGGTTAGCTTGGGGGAATTCGATTGATGTGTCCATTTTATATAGAGTTTTTAGCCCCGTTCCTTGACAATTGATTACTGTTTTGAGCTCTTATCTGTGCAATTTGATATGGTTGGACTTGGTTCCGATCCGCTTTCTTGTGCTTTATTGTGCAGATTATGCATTTGGTGCCTTCATCTAGCTGCGAAAGAGAAGTTCAATGATCGCATATGGTCATAGGGGTCCGGGAAACAAAATAAGCGGCTGGGAAGGAAATTTGAAGTCAGATTTTAAAGAAGAGGTATCACCCTGTCGGCGGAGAGAGAGTGACCTAACCAGGCAGAATGACCCGGTTGATTAGGCAATTACGTTTATTTCAGTTCAAAGAAGAACACTGATAAATCATTTTTATTTGAGTTTTGAGGCACATTCAGATTGCATTATCAGAGCATATTAGTTCATATAGTTGCATTTTAGGTGTCAATAGCATTAATTATCTATTTTGTGCTCTATTACGCTTTGTTTGTGGTTTTCTTAATGTTTCAGGTAGTTTCATAGCTATTTGGACGCTTTCGAAGCAATTTTTTATGAATCAGATAATTCTTGCACTGGAAGTTGATGAATTACGGTTTTTGATCGATGAATATATGCTCATGGATTTTTTATTGAGCCTTATAATCATATAAAGTGAAGATAGCTTCCATGAGAATCGCGACATATTTTTCAAGAGTGAATTTGAGTTGAAAACGAAGAAATACGTTAGTTGTAAAGTGATAAGAACCGACACATGTTCACTCATTTAATTATAACTTAAGAGTTTTAAGGATCGGATTAAAGTGATTCAAGTTGCGTTGGATGCTAGACTTGAAGAGCCTCGCAAAGATAGGTCACACTCCCATATACGATGCCTAGAACTCAAGTTACAACTTTTGGAAAATGAACAAAGCTTCCAAATGCCCAACGGGTAACCAGCGCCCAGTAGGTTGTTTCTCCTTGACTTCGACTGTGTTGCTGCCTGGACCGCTGGGAAACTAGCACCCAATGGCTTCCTTCGACAGCCTTCGGTCTTGAGTTTGCCCTTGGTTATGTGTTTTATCGTTGGTCGTGGCGCATCATTAATATTCATCATCTATTAATCATCTAGCTTCCTTGTATTAGTTTATTTTCTTATTTGTTTTCTTTTACTTATTTTTAGGTTAGATGATAGGAATATATAAATACTCAAAGGGATTAATTTATTTTCCCTTATGCTTTATTTTTCCTTTTAGAATAGTTTTACGTTCTCCTGTTTTTTTCCATGAACCCTAATTCTTGTTTTTCCATTAATGAAATCCTTAGAGGAATTTTTTTTTTTGCAAAATTTGTCAAAACCAACCTTTTAAAAATCACTTTTTGTGAGAAACAACCTTTTAAAAATTTTCTAGCAACTTAAGACCTTAAACGTAAATTTTTTTGTTGTAAGCAACCTTACTTCACTTTCCGACGTTGACCAGCCGGATTCCTGCTTTGACTTACTTAAGTGAGACATGTGCGAAGCACGTGGGTCGTGTTTTTCCTATTTTCTTCCCTTTCCCTCCAATCTCCCCTAACATCTCTCTCTCCTCCTACCCCAGTTCATTCTTTCCTCTTCTCTCTTCAATTATGGCAGGGAACATAATTAAATCTCTACTTTAAAAAGCTAAGCACTTTTGCAGTTGAATTCAATTGAATTCTGGAGAACTCAACTACCCGTAGCAGCAGGTATTTAATTTTCCTCTTCTTTAATTTTCTTTCATTTTCTTTTCATTTGAATTCCCGAATTAACCGGTACTTTTTACTGCCATGGGTGGCTTTGAATAGTGCTTTGCATCATCTTCACAAGCAAGAGAGAAGGGGACCAAATACATTGTTGTACAAAAAGCTAGGTATACTTGAATTTTAATTTTTCAGTTTCCTATCTCTAAAATCGGATTTTTGAAATTTTTGTTTTGCTTACTTTATTCAATGTGAAAATGCCCTAATTTTGCTATTAGTTAAGTAAATACTCTTCATTAAAGTGATTAGTTGGTTAATTAACTATTTATTTCATGACTAAACTTAATTAGTTGTGTAGTTGTCAAATGACTCATAAACCCTAAAATTATGGTTGCTTGAACACATTTTTGTTGTTTGTTTTCTTACATCAGGTTTAAGTATAGCTTTGCATCCAAATGTGGATGAGGTGCCTTTCTTGAGTTTGTGTATTGGATTAAGCATGAACTGAAATATGATGAGGTTGGTGAAATATGGTTTAGGAAAGGGGTTGTAGCTTGTTTAATGGTAGGAAAAATAAGGAATGATGGTGACATACCAGAATTTTTGGAAGCACCTGAGAAAGATGGTTGGTACAATTTGTACTTGGTGCATGGAAATGAGAGACAGTCAGAGAATTAGAATCTAGCTAGGGTAAGGGGTATTTTTAGGTGCCAACCAAAGGAGGTATTTTCATGACTCAACAAACACTAGTGGGGGCCCACAGGGAAACACGGTCAACAAAGAGACCCCAACTAGATTTGGAAATGTGAACCAGGACCAAACAACTCATGCTTCCCATAACTCTCTTGAAACACCAATCCAACCTACTGAAAACATCTCTTCAAAACCCTAATAGAAGACCCAAGCTGCCCACTATCTTAGCCAAAAAGAAAAAGGCCTAATGAGGTTAAACACCCTTCCATTGTACCCTCTCAAACTGAACCCCATGCCACTGCTACCCCACATACTGAACCCCTTGAATTTGAACCTCCTGTAAGTGAGCAGTTTGAGCAGTTAGATGAAAAATTAGAGGGATCAGATGATGAAGATAGTGAGGATAGTGATGTTCTACTAAGTGATGAGGATTTTGAGGACAAACAGAATGATGATTCATTTGAGGAATTTGTTGATCATAACCTGAAGGAGGTTGTTACCAGGAGTTTAGGTGGGTTGCATGTTAAACACATATCTGAGGGGGGTGATGAGGAGGATGAGGATGGAGATGGGGGGACTGTGATATTGGAAATGATGAGGAGTTGAATGACAATGATGGTGAGGTTTTGAGTGTAATAGGCTCAGATGATGAAGGACCACATTATCCTCTTTTCAACCCAGAAGTAGACTTCAAAGGTAAGGTTGTGTTAAGTAAAGGCTTGAAGTTCCCATCTCCCCAGATTTTGAGCAAGGCTATAAGGCGTCATGCTGTAGATCAGGGATATAACTAATACTTTTTGCATAATAACCACAGTAGGATCTCAGTTTATTGTACCAAGAGATGTGCTTGTCCATGGAAGAAGGCTAGGATTCTTAGATGCAATTGTAAGCAAAAAAGGAAGTGTAGGTTTAAGATACACTTAGAAAAACTGAAAGGAGAATATTCTTGACAGATAAAGAGCTTTAGGCTAGAACATATTTGTGGTCATCAACACTATAGCCCCAAGGTCAGTTTCCAGTACCTAGCAGAGAGGTATTTAGAGGACTGGAAAGATGATCCAACTTGGAAGCTCAAAGCTTTCAGGAAAAGGGTAAGGAGAGAGGTGAAATGTGAAATTGGCTACTATAAGGCTTATTATGCTAGGGCTTGAGCTTTAAAAATGATATTTGGGGATGCAAGCATGGAGTACAGTAGAGTGTGAGATTATGCACCAGCTATTAGGAAATACAACCCAGGGAGCACAGCTGTGGTGAAGGTCCAGGGCATAGAGAACCCCCATCCTCTGTTTCAAAGGCTTTATGTGTGCTTACAAGCCTGCAAAGAGGGCTTTATTGGAGGCTGCAGGCCTATCATTGGTGTGGATGGATCACACTTGAAAGGCCCCTGCCCTGGTATTCTCCTCACAGCGGTAGGTAAAGATGGAAACAACAACTTTTACCAGTTGCCTGGGCTGTTGTTGAGGCTGAATCTTCTGAAACATGGTATTGGTTCCTAGAGTTGCTGAGAAATGACATCATTTCAGTGGCTAATTCAGTTACTTGGGTCCATGAACAAGATGAGCTCACTTATATGTCTGACGGACAAAAGGTAAATTCTCTTCCAGGCTAACTTAATTCTTTAGTATTTGCATACTTGTGCCATTTTAATGACTATATGTGTATAATGCGGGTCTTATTGATGCTTTTAAAACAGTGATGCCTTCAGCAGACACAAGATACTGATGTAAGCACACCTGGACTAATTTTAAAGGCAAATTCTGTAATACCCCGATTCTTAAAAGCGTTTTATTTATCGTTAATTATAACTATTAAGTTAATTATGTTCCGAAAATTCTTATTTTATTTGAGTTGGAGTATGAATTTGTAATTGAGATGTTGTAATGTGTTTAAAAATTTAATTTTATGAAGATATTATTATTTAATATATTTTGGATTTTAAACATCCGAATGAGTTGAGTGGTATATGGCCCAAATAGGAAACCAAAGTCATTTCCTTCTTTTTTTTTGGTCGGTTGATGACCAAAAACCCCAAACCCTAAATTTTCTCTCTCCCCGTGTTTCTCTCGCAAAACCCCAACTCCCCATCTCACACTCTCTTTCTCTCTCTCGTCATTCTCACCCAAAACCCCAAACCCATATCACCTCTCCCCGATCTCCCTCTTCTCTCTCTCGCGGCTCCACGCCACCATCACCATCTCACTCGCACCATCATGCCTTCTCACCGGAGCTCAACCTGTAGCTCGCGTTTTCTCTGTCTCCTCGCCTGTTCGTTGCTCTATTTCACCGTTGCTCGCAACGCCTCACGTCGTTGGACCCCCCGGTGATGCCGCCATGTTACTGCAAGCCACGTTGGTGCCCATCGCCGTTGCCAGAGCTCAGTTCTACCCCTCCCTGTTGTGCGTACTTCCCTGCTCGCACCTTCTTCTCTCCTCTCGCATGATGTTGCTGCTCCCATCCTCCCTCTCCTCGGTTTGTGCGGCTAGCGCCTCTGCGCGCCGGTGATGCTGGTGGTTGTGTTGTTACTGCTTTCTTCTCCATCCTCTCTTTTCTCTATGAGGTACTACCTTTTCCAATCCTTCTATCAATTAGATTATTCTGATTTATATTCAAAATACGGTTTTTTCACCAAATACCCTCGACAAATCACGAAATTCACCATATACCCTCAATGTTTCAGATATTCACCATAGACCCCTAATTTTCTGAAAATCTTCACCAAATACCCTTTTATAACGAACGTTAACTTATCGTTAGCTTTATTTACGATTTTGCCATTACTAGCCCCTAACCCTAAAATCTAAAACCTAATCCCTAACCCTAATCTAAATGCTAATCCCTAAAATCTAAACCCTAACCCTAAAATCTAAACCCTAATCACTAACACTAACCCTAACCCACCCCTCCCCCTCCCCTCCACCGGCCCTCCACCATCCCCTCCACCGCCGCAGCCCACCCCCCCTCCCCCAGCCCAGCCCCTCCCTCCGCACATCACCCCCTCCCCTCCCTCTGCCAGCCCAGCCCCCCCCCCTCCACTTCGATTTCTCTCTCCCCGACACCATCTCCTCTCTCACACCGGCATTTCTCTCTCTCCCCCCTTGGTGTTCGTCTCCCCGTCGTTGCTACCGTTGTTGTTTTGGTGGTGCGAACGCCAAGGGGAGAGAGAGAGAGAAACTTCGACGTTGTTGTTGTTGTTTTGGTGGTGCGAACGCCAAGGGGGGAGAGAAACGACAACGTTGCTGCTATTCTTGTTTTGGTGGTGCGAACGCCAAGGGGAGAGAGAGAGAGAAACGCCAATGTGAGAGAGAAGGGCCGGGGTGGGTGGCGTGGTGGCAGGGGGTTGCAAGAAATCGAGGGGGGTGCAATGGCTACGGGAAATCGAGGAGTAAGGGGTGGGGGTTGGGCTAGCGGGGGACGGGGGTGGGTGGGCTGCGGCGGTGGAGGGTTGGGGGTCAAGTGGAGGAGGTGTGGGGCTGGGTTGGGCAAGGTGGAGGGGGTGGGGGTGGGGGGCGGAGGTGGGGTGGGTTAGGGTTAGGGGTTAGAATTAGGGTTGAGGAGATTAGGGGGTTAGGATTAGTATTAGGGTTTAGGGTTGGGGGTTAGGGTTTAGGGGGGTTAGGGGTTAGGCGGTTAGGATGGCAAAATTGTAAATAACTCTAATGGCGACTTAACGTCCGTTACCAAAAAGGGCATTTGGTGAACAGTTTTGAAAAGTCAGGGGTATATGGTAAATATCTGAAACATTGAGGGTATATAGTGAATTTCGTAATTTGTCGGGGGTACTTGATGAAAAAACCGTTCAAAATATGATTATCAAATGGATTAATTAGTATGGAGTTGGTTGATAGAATTTGTGTGTTGTTGATTGAGTTTCAATTCATATATGTTGCAAAGAAACGGTTGAAGATTTGAAATCTAGTTGGTATTGACAATTGACAAAGGGAGAATGATTTGAAGATTGCTTTTGATTAATGGTTGCCTTCTTAAAGGAAACAGTAGATCGATGTTGCAAAGTTAATTGTTGTGTACTAGGCAACCGGGTTATTTTATCGAGTCAGTTTATAGGGTGTTGATAATTGAGTAGTATAAGCAATAACAATAAATTAAGAATTCTCTTGGAATGAATTGATAGCTTCTTGTGGGAAATGAATTGATGACATGAATTGGTGATTTAATTAATTAGTAACTCTTAGAGAGTAATAAATTCAATTAGAAAGACTTTGTCATTGTTTTGTAATTAAGTATGAGATGAGTAAGAGGAATTCTGAATATATAAAAAAAACGTGAAAGTTGTTTCGATATTGGATTACCTATAGGGAATCGATGTAGTGAAAATTGTTATGAGTATGAGTGGTCTACTGAAGGTAGGTTGTTATGATGAGTAATGATAACCTAGAATCAATTAGTAAGGTTATAATACGAATGACATAAAGTACGCTTAATGAACTTCGGATTACCAAGTTGGAATTAACTTCCGTTAGATGACCTCTAACAAGAGACCTATGATTATTTTGGTTAATCTTTCATTAAGTTTAAAGTAGTTTAACGATGTACACGATGAATGGCTTATTGGAACAAGTATGTCTTATATTTCTCAAAATGATCTAAAAAAATACGTAAAGATGACTTCTGCGTATTATCAATTGCGAAAGGTGAAATGTATGCTCTGAAATGACATTGTGAAACCACGTGTTATGAAAAGGGTTTTATGTTGTATTTCTGTAAATGATCTGAAACTACAAAAGGATTATGATGACAATTCTGCTATGTATTCTAGAAAGTACTTAAAGTTATGAGATATGTTTACATATTTTTTATTATGCTAAAGTATACGTTATAATCATTTTGAAACGATATGAATGTATGAAAGTTTATGACTCTGCGATGATCTATGAAAGACACTTAAAAGGAGACGAAACGTTATTTATGAAAACATGTTCTGTGAAATCCTCATGCTATTTAAAGTATGTAACTTCTACTGCTGACACCCACATATCCCTTTCTGAATATGTTTTCTGATTTCTCGCATTACGTTAGGATTATATGGATTGTGGGATATGAAATGTTTTTATGAACGTGATGATTATCGATGCTATGAACGAATTTCCTGAAATAACCATGATGCTACGAAAGTATGACTATGATTACATTATGAACATGGTTACGACTATGTATGATTACGATTACGTTTCATGATTACGATGACGGTTATGTAATGTAATTATGATTTGTAGAACGAATAGAACATGATAAAGTTGAGTGAAAGATGGTTCTTGGCAGTATTCTTGGGTACCGCAAGTGTCACCTTTGTTGTAGCCACCCTACTGGTTAATGATTTGGGTACCGCAAGTGCCACCTTTGTTGTGGCCACCCTACTGGTTAATGATTTGGGTACTACAAGTTGTGGCCACCCTACTGGTTAATGATATGGGTACCGCAAGTGTCACCTATGTTGTAACCGCCCGACGGATTACGGGCACCGCAAGTGTCGCCTATGTTGTGGCCACCCAACGGATTAATGATACTAGCCAAGTTACCAATATGATTTAAGTAAGATGAAAAGATAATGATAAAGCTTATGATATGATCTGAAATGATATGATATGTTTATGAAATGATTTATGTTATTCTTCTCTCTGTTGAACGCATGCTCTCTCTTGTCTTACAAAGTTTGGACATTAACCCATCCAGTTACAATATGAGTTGTAATGTTGACAGTAAGTCGTATGTGTTGTTATGAGTTTTCTAACAAGAGATTAAAGCAACTAAGTTGCATAACGTTATCACGTTATCTTAAATTCCTGATAAGGGGTCGTTATATGAAAGTATTAGAAAGTAAGGCAATAAGGTAATTTCAAGGCATAAGTGCTATAGAAGGTTATTTGTTATTGGGTTCCCGGTCCAGAGCTATTGGGTGGGAATAAAGACAGTTATATACTTTCTCCATGCTAAAACTTGGTTAACAAGTAGAAGTCATGAATGTAAAAGATGAAAAAATGAAAGAATAAAGATGATTAAATGTATGCATCAATGTGAATATTGCTATGTTGTTGTGATGTGATTATGAACGATGTGAACTAGTTGATTATGTGAGAGTCATAGACACCAAAGCATGTGTTAAGAATATTTTATGGGTCAGTACTCAGCGTTGTGCAGATGTGTCTGTCAATGTTTTGTTTTGTCACAACTGTGGCCTGTCACTTGGTGGGTGGCAATGTTGCAATAGTTTCAGGTTGAAGTTCTGGAGCATCTCTTCCAAGATAGGAGCAGTTATGTGTTGGATCCAATGTACTTGTTTATATGCTTTCAAGGCGAGGACGTTCCACTTTGTAATAGATAGAAACCAATGGTTTAGTTTTTATTTCTGTTTCTGTATGAGCGACAGCGCTCCTGATTCTCTTCTGCTGCTGCTCCGCGAAAGCGTTGAGTTCTGGTTTTGGAAATATTCTTATATTGAAATTGTAACAGGTTTTTCAAACTTTTTCCCATTTTGGGTTGTCTAATTTACAAAGGAAACTCTGCCAAAATTTTTAAAATATTATTTCATTATTAATGTGTTTCTTTAAAGAGTGGAGAATCAAAGTAATGTCACTGTATAAGATGTTGAATGTCGCCTTGTATTTTCCCTGAGTGGGAAGTACGACGCTAAAGCGCCGACTAAGTTAGATTTTCCGCTGCTAACCTTGATTAATTAACTTAAGAAGGATGCTTGAAAGTCGGGGCGTTGCAAATTCCCTGATGTTATATACAAAGAACACTTCTAGAAGGCTACAAGAGCATCAACAAAGGTTCTTATTCACTCCACTTTTCTTTCTTTCCTTGGTTGCATTAAGTGCCATGGTTTAATAATCATGCTTTCATTGTTTGTCACAACACCATTTCAAGATGGCAATGGATAAGATCAAGGCTCTAAATGAAGATGCCTTCAAATACATGGAAGACATACCAACTTGTCACTGGTCCAGGCATGGTTTCAGTTTTGCTTCTAAGTCCGGTATGCTATTGAATAATTGTTGTGAGAGTTTTAATAATGTATTGAGGGAAGCAAGGACAAAACCAATCCTACAGTTGATGGAGTGGATTAGAAGGTATGTCATGCAAAGATTCTGTGCAAAAAGGGAGGGTTAAAGAGCTTTGATGGGTTAATTATGCCTTATGTGGTTAAGATGATTAATAGGGGATTGGAAAAAGTGAGTAGCATGAGAATTAATCAAGCTGACTTGTTTGAATTTGAGGTTGACCATGAAGAAGATACATTTATTGTTAAACTTGGAATCCAAATAGTTGTTGTTGTTACAGGTGGACTCTCACTGGTATTCCTTGTTGGCATGCATTGGCATGTATCCAACTTAGGAGACTCAATTATGAGTACATCCACCCTGCCTATCATGTTCAAACCTATGCTAAAGCCTATGCCCCTGCTTTTAGGGACATGTCAGGTCAAAGCCAATGGGAGGTGTACCCTGCCCCATTGCCCCCTCCCCCCATATAGGAAAATGGTTGGAAGGCCTAAGCTGAAGAAGAGAGTGAAGGAACCTGGTGAGGCCAAACAGATGCAGCAGGTTAAGAGAGCTAAAAACAGAACAAGTGTAGGAGGTGTGGTGGCTTAGGGCACTACAGAAAAAAGTGTTCTAGGCCTGTTCCCAATGAAGCATCAACTTCTACTGCTCCAGCTACCACTGCTAATACTGCTGCTTCAAGGGCTGGTGGACAAGCTCCTCTTCCTTCAAAGGCTCCTTCAAAGGTTGGTCTTAAGGCTCCTCATCCCTCTGCATCTAAGGCTGGTTCATCAAATATTGGTGCATCAAAAGCATGTACCGTGAAGAAGGTTGCGAATTCTTCAAAGGGACCTGCTGCTAAGAAGAACCCTCCAACTGCTCCCAAGAAAACTCAAGCTGCAACCAAGAAGAGGGGTGCTCCAAGCCAATGATTTCAAGCATCCCAAATGTCAACTTCAACTTCTGCTCCTCCACTCTCAAGCCAAAATCAAAGTCAAGACTTGACTTAACTTGTAATAACTTGGGGTTATGCTACATTATATTGATCACATGCTGATCATTTAAGAATTTTGCAACTGTTGCACCATTAGTTAATGTTGAACCATGAGTTAATTAGCTTTGATCATGCAAACATACAGTGATGCTACTTTTGCCTTTTGGTATGAAATACTCCCTCCATCCCATAAAGATCTGAACACTTGTTGGGACACGTAGTTTAAGGTTATCAAATGTTAAAAAGTAGATGTGATAGAAGTTGGGGTATTTTTTATTAGAGAAGAGAGAAAGTTGGGTAACTTTTATTGATAAAAGGTAGAGTGTAGGCCAAAGATGTGTAAAAGAAATAGTATATTAATGGTGGGACCATGCTAAGAATGAAAGTGTTCAAACTAATTTGGGACAAACATAAAAGGAAAGTGTTCAGACTATTCTAAGACGGAGGTAGTATATCATGTTTGATTGATGTTACCTTTATTGTTGCACATGGAAAAAAGGTGTTCAAGCAAGCAATGTGTGATCGTTACTATTGTAAAACTTGCAAAATAAAGTAGTGGAAAAAGCTTTCATTCAATTGCCATAATAGTCAAAGCTTACATCAAAGAGGTAGTTCAAACACTACATTGCTAACAATGTAAACTACCTAAAACAATCTATTAATGCTTCAACCAAAAAGTTTGACAACAACCAAACTTACAACAAATGACACAAAACCACATAGGGCAACCAATTTCATCCCAATGTGATCCTTCCTACCAGACTTAGACTTGTGAACCCCCAATCAAACTTAGCATGTTCTTCTTCTTCAATTTTGCCACCTCTTCAGCCAACCTATTCTTCTCATGCTCCACATAAACGAATTTAGATTTGAATATGTTCATATCAATGGCAAGTCTATGCTTCTCAGCCACAAGCACATTACACACATCCCTCTGCCAGTCCACAACATCTTCAGTGTCAATCCACTTGAATTTATTGCACCCCCTTTGTCCAGTTTCATGGTTATAAAATTTTCAAGCAATAAATTTCCTTCCTGGGTTGTCATGTGTCCATGAGGTTCTTTTTGCAACTTTCAACCCACAGTCACATCGCATATCATTGATATTATCCATTACCGCTTCACAATTTCAAGAATTATCCCAATTCAATCAATGAAAAACCCTAACTTTATAAAATTCAATAGTTGAGGAAACCCAAAAAAATTGAGTGAATTACTTACAATTCAGTGGTAGAAAATCAAATTCGCAGCAACAGCAAACCCTTAATCACAGTGGAGAGCTCCAATTGCAGAGAGAAGAGGAATGAATGAACTGGGGTAGGAGGAGAAAGAGAGATGTTAGGGGATATTGGAGGGAAAGGGAAGAAAATCGTAAAAACACGACCCACGCACTTCGCACATGTCTCACTTAAGTGAGTCAACGCCGGAATCCGGCTGGTCAACATCGGAAAGTGGAGTAAGGTTGGTTCCAACAAAAAAAAATTATGTTTAAGGTCTTAGTTTGCCAAAAAAAATTTAAAAGGTTGTTTCTTGCAAAAAAAGTTATTTTTAAAAGGTTGGTTCTGACAAATTTTCATTCTTCTTTTTTGACAAATTTTCATTCTTCTTTTCTCTCTTTTATTGATTGATTTCTTTGAATTATGTTTTCGTTCTTAGATTTAGTTTTCCTTATTTCATTCATGTTTGAGTAGTTTATTTCTAGGGTTTTGGGAATCTATGTTTATATTTTGAATCATTAATAATATTTTTTGATAATTTAATTGGACATTCATATCTCTAATTGATTAGATTTTTAGTTTTAATCTTGCAACCTAATCAATTGTTTGATTATATCTTGCTAATGAGGGTTAGAATCGAAAGATCGACTTTTTAGAGGCTTACTTGCAATTACTAATTCTGATTATGTTAGCAACCATACTGCATATGTTGAATTGAGAGCGTCAATTAAGACCCGGTCGTAGGACAAACAATTGCTCTAGATATGTGACTGATTAAATTGTTGATGATATTTTGATTTATTGTAAACTATAAGCATGGTGAACCATTGCCCTTGATCTTTTTTATTTGATTATCTTTACTTTCATTAGTCTAATTCCTTCAATCCCCAATCCGTGACTTTGTTTAGTTTTTCCAAACTTGAAAGCCGAATTAAAAATAACCATCTCCCCGTGGTTCGACCCTACTTACCCTACTACACCGTTAGGAGTTTACTTGGAATTATTTTTGACAGGTGTACGACAGCCTATCAAATACTATCTCCCGACCGGGCACAATCTCGGGCTGCCTAATTTCAGTGTTTTTTCATAGTTTTTCCAAACATTATTTATAGTTTTTTATTAATGACGATTGGACTATCTTTGATTATCGTTTTATTAGGTTAAACACTCTAGTTTACTCTCTAGCTTTGGTGCACTTTTATGGCTTTAAAGATTATCAAAGATTGTTAATTTTGCTTTCCATTATTCTTCAATTACTCGGTATTATTTCTCTACTTAGTTTAATTTCTCCGGTCAGGCTATTCGAATATCGCAACTTTGAACCCTTCCTCTTCAAGTCTACGACTTTTCACAATTCTCACCATCATGCACCATATCGTCACATTGATCACCGCCTCACCAACCACCAAATGAGGTGAGTTTCAGGTGTCCCTCCAAAATCACATCTCCCGCTAATATTTCAAATCAACTAACAATAAAATGGGCCCACGCCGGCTATGGTGCCACTCCAACGAGATGATTCAAGTGCGATCGACTTGGCCTGGTCTCGTGAGTAGTTGTTTTTATAAGTTTTGAATTTGTAAGTTTTTAGAAAAAGGATACTTTGATTTGTAGTTGAATTTGAAACCCTAGAGTATGTTAGTAGTTGAATTTGTAATTTGTAATTGTTGTTCAGTAATTTTCTTTAGTGATTTTAATTTGTATGTTTTAATAAATGGCAAAGTGGCTACAAAACTTAATAAACCAAAAATGGATCCCATATCTGATCCAATTTTTTTGATATATATCAGAAATATTTCGGGTTGGAATCGGATATCATTTTCCCCGGTCCAAAATTTCGGATCAGATTATCCGAAATGAACACCCCCAACCCTCTATTTATAGTTTTTGGGAGTCCTAGTAGCACCCTAAACCTTAGACCCTTTTTTAAAACCCTCCTTTTAAAATAATTAAATTAACTTTGACTTAATAAAGTCAAAACTTGACAACTCAAAATATTTTACCTCCAAATAAATTATAATAACCAAATTCCTCATTGAAAGAAATATAAATATGATTATAAATGCATTTTAAATTCTATAAAATATTTTTATAAAATGCATCATATATGGGGAATTAAAATTTTCAACCTTGAATTTATCGAATTTTCACTGCTAAATTACATGATTGGTAGAGAATTAAAATAAAGGGAATTGACACATAAGATGTAAAGTGAAAAACTCTCAATGTCAGGAAGGAACCACCAACAACAACAAGCAATCCAAAATTCACTATATTATAATGGATAAAGAGTACAAACCATAAAGGGGAACTATTACACAAAAAGGAAGAAGGAGACCAAGATCTCAAAATAAAATAAAATCTCTCTACAATGAAGGGCCCGTTCTCTTCGGCATAAAACAACTGAACTGAACTGAATGAACTGAACTGAACTGAATTGAACTGAACTGAACTGAATTAAATTATAACTAATTAATAGTAATGATTATCATTTCTTAACTGAACTGAACTGAACTGAACTGAACTAAATTGAACTGAACTGAAAATAAGCTGGGGAGAACAGACCCGAAGTAACAAAACTAAGGTTTAATTTGTTTGTGGAGGTATTAATTAATAATAAAGAAATAATTCCTCTTAACATAACTTGTTGTAGGAGTTGCAAATAATGTCCACAATAGAGGGACTACAGCGGCGGATCTTAGAACTTTTTCTATTGCGAGCCGAAAAAGTATTCAATGACAAATATTGAAATCTGAAACTACCAAAGTATATGAATAATATTTACAATTTCAATAATAACAAATAGATATATACTATATCATAATATCAAATAAAATAAATATTAGCTAAAATATTAAAAATACAATTCCACTCTCGGAATAATAATTAAAGTAAGAGCCGACACTCTTTCAACATATTATGATATTAAAATCATTAATAATAGACTTGATGCTAACACTCTTATTAAAAACAATTGAATTTAAAGAAAAACTCTTATAAAGTTATGTACAAATATATAACCTTGAATTAAATTAAAAATATAATAAAACCAACAAATCCATGAAATATTAGCACTAACAAGCTAGGAAAAAAAATATAAAAAGAAAAATGACCTTGATAGAAGATGAGTGATGAGATAACATGATGCAGGCGCAAATAAACTTTTTGTTTTACCCTCACTTTGTACAATTCTTACTTTTCTCTCACTTCCAGCAAACACAAGAGTACATTTTGTTCTATTTTTACACCTTTTAGGTTGTAGGTACTAAATAGGCGTTTTATAGCTAGAGGCAAGGAACTTATTGATCCGTAAATATGAACATATTAAGCCTTTTCAATTTTAATTTTATTAATGGTGGGAAAAAATACTAAAGTTGTACCTTTTTTTCTCAAACCTTTGGGGGGCCTGGCCCAGTCTGTCCAACCCTCTAAGTGGTCCGCTATTGAGGGACTAAGGCATAAACTAATCGATATACAAGTCTAAAACCTGCAACAACAACATAATAAACAATATACAAACCAGGACATGATTATGGTTCTTTACAGTAAGGAACCACCAATTTGAAGCTCCAACCTCAACAATAACATAACACATTTAATCAAACGAATCAGTCGTATCAGCCCAATTACCTAAATGGTTGAAAATGAAAATCTCAAATCTAACTTAATGTCATCGGATTAACCATCTGTCAAAGTAGCAAGTCTTGTCAATTTTTTCTTTATTCGAGTACTTTTTATTCGCCAAATTACATGATACCTATACTTTTTGAGAAGGCATTGCGTCAAACTCATCTGATCGTAACTTATGGTCAGACGAGTATACATTTGAAAATCTGATAGAAAACTTTGAATATATGATTTTAAACTTTATTTAGCTGATTTGGAAATTTGATTATCTGATATAAAACTTTGAATATCTGATATAATTTTTTATTATATGACCCACACAATTGAATGTCTAAAATCAGATATTCAATGTCTGATATCAGATATTCAAAGTATTGTATTAGATATTCAATGTGTTATATTAGATATTAAATGTCTGATATCAGATATTCAAAGTATTGTATCAGATACTTTGATTATCTTATACTTGCTCTGTTTCTTTTAGTTGTAACATTTGCCTTTTCACATTTGCCGAGACACTTATTAGAACGTTAATATCTCATATTGGGTGTAAGTAAAAATTATAAAAATTTGATATTTGAAATCATCGCATTGAGACGAATCTAACAAGACCCCACTTGACTATGTTTTTTCTTATATAATGGTGCGAGATTACTTAACAAAGTTGGTTGATGAATAGTGCCAAAAAGCACATGTTGCAACTAAAAAAACAGAGGTAGTATCAAACTTTGAATATCTAACCTACACAATTGACTATCTGACATAATTTTCTATTATCTAACCTACACGATTGAATGTCTGATTTTATATCGATAAACCTACACAATAATTGTTTATTTGACCCACACAATTGTTTATCTGATATCAGATATTGAATGTGTAATATCAGCTATTCAACAATTAATATCAGTTATTCACTGGAAATAAAAAAAATCAAATAGAAAACCAAACCAAACTTGCTTAGAGGGTGAGAATTTGTGGTACGTGATAGAGATTATCACTCGAACTGTGCCAAAATCTAAAGAAAATTGCAGAAGAAAATACGTGTGGAACTAGAAATGACTGCAATTTGATTGCATTTCACAAGATTTTCCCAATTGATTCTATCACGAGTAATCCAGACAAGTCTCAAAAAGTTTTCGCAAGGATTTGAGATTCCTTCTACCATAAAATATAAGAAATTTCGCCAAGAAATTTCGCAAGAAAAATCCAGACACTTAAGCAAATCTTCAAAATCAGAAATTGGAGACGAAAACAACCAACAAATTGTTGTCTTCACATCAATTGGTGCAGGGAAAGAGGGACAAAGGGTTGCGAGAGAGAGGGAGGAGAGTGCAGGGGTGCGAGATAGAGGGTGGAGAGTGTTAGAAAAGATGAGTCGTCCGACGAAAGCCTTGGATCATACTGTACGACCCAATACTTTCACATACTTTTTTAAATCCATCTCAATTCTTCTCGTATGATACTAGAGCTTTTTTTATACTAATCGACAATATTGCAGAATTTTCACACTACTTCAGACTTATAGCCGTCAAAATAGACCCGTACCCATTGACATGATTCGAAATACACAACGAGAAACCCCGTTTTCACCCGAAAGTGACCACCAGATATAGAACCGAAACTCGAAATAAATCGGCCCGACCCGAAAACAAATGGACCTGAATATGAAAAGAACCCAAAGATAACCCAACCTGTATATACCCGAACCGGAAAGTTGCCCGACAATAATTAGAGCTGGCAATTATCCATGGGTGAGTGGATTATCCACCCATCCGTCCTGAATAAATGGGTGAATACCCGTGGTGAAGCGGGTGACAGATGGGTGATGGATGGATCTAGTGGTGGGACGGGTCGGATTTGGATGATTTTTTGAACCCATCATCCGCTCCACCATCCAGCCATTAATATATCCATTCGAATATATTAGTTCGATAACTCACTTAAACTCTCGTTTGCTTGTTGCTTATGGAACCAGAATAGATGATTGTTCTACAATGAGAAAGATTTGCTCTTAATCACTTAGAAAACGTGTATTAATTTAGGGAAAGATTAGCTCTTAACCTAGACTAAAATGAAGTTGTTCAACTGTTCGAAAGATTTGCTCTCAAGAACAAGAAGATGGTTATGAAATCATGTATCTTTTAACTCACAAAATCTCAAGTTCAATTCTTTCCTAAGTCTTATGAATCAGTAAGAGTAATAACACACACACACATATGTATATATATGGCTGGGTTCTAATGAGAACCCTTTATGGTGAGAACCACTTAAAATGAGCAAAAACATTGAAAAATGAGGAAAATTTAAAAAATGAGCAAAATCATAAAATGAATACAAAATATTAAATGAGCAAAAACGTATAATGAGCAAAAATTAAAAATGAGAAAAACGTAAAGTGAGCATAAAAGAAGTTATATGAGCAAATACGTAAAATGAACATAAAATTTGTGAAATGAGTATACAAATGTTAAATGAGAAAAAACATAAAATAGGCAAAACATAAAATGAGCAAAAACGTTGTAAAAAGAGCAATAAATTTCATAACATAAGGAAAAATGAGTGGTTCTCACAATAAGGTTGGTTCTCATATGAACTTAAACATATATATATATACAAATAAAAGAAAGATTGATTTTTAGTCGCTTTATTGTTAATCTATGAGACTATGATCAATTTTTCATATATTTATTTCGTTAAAACTGTTAAGTCTAAAAAATAGTTTTTTTTTTCTAGTATCACCCGTTTTCCACCTGCCCCACCCGTAGTTGATGGGTGGAGCGGATATGGGTGAAATTCTTGGTGGGTGACGGATGGTGTGGATGGAGATTTGGTTCGCGGGGTGATAGGGCGGATGGAGGTCCACCCGACCCGTCTTCGATCCATTGCCAGCCCCAACAATAATGACCCGAATCCGACACGAAAATAAAATATTTTTCACAAACATTAATTTATGTGTTTTATTTATTAGCCAGAAAAGAAGCCGACCTTACCCGAATTGACCCGACGAAACCAACACGAAACGATGGGAACCGACCCGATGTTGACACGACTAATCACCTGAACTGTCCCGAAATTTCATGGATCCGAGATGGACCTGTGCTCGAATGGACCCGACTTGTTCGCAACTCGAACACAAAGTTGACCCGAATCTGACCCGACCCGTAATGATCCGACTCGTATGACCCGTTGCCACCTCTTGCGTACTTCTTGATTTTATTTTATTTTTGACGGGAAAACGAACTAATTTTATTCATTCATCAATTGGATATCGGCAGATACATCAGTATTAAGCTCAGGAGGATATTCCTCCAACCACACCCTCACATCCACCAACACCTCACTTAGCTTAGCTAGTCTATGGGCAACTCTATTTCTTAACATTAACCCTAGAATTTTGTTTTTCTTAGTTGATAGTTATTGTTGGTTGTAATATTGTAGATTTGTCTCTAGGAAACAAGTAAAAGTAACAATTTTAGAGTACAAATAACTAACTCAAGTTGAAAACTCATGACTCGTAAGTCGTAAGCAACGCTCGTAAAAATTGTCACTGCGATGGAGACCAACCCAGATCGTCTCCCTCCTCCTTCTCACCTCGACCTCTACACTATCCCAAGTCACTCCTGTACTCTCTCTCTCTCTCTCCTCGATTTAAACCCTAACCCTAATTTTCCGATTTCCCCTAAAATAATCGTTTTCTAATCTCAAATTTGTTCTTATTTGTTTCTTGCAGTCTGGTTCTCATGGGATTCAATTCACGACACCGAAAGAATCGAGCTTAGAGAATTCTTCGATGGCAGCTCATTCACAAGAACCCCCAAAATCTACAAAGAATACAGAGATTTCATCATCTCTAAGTACAGAGAAGAACCTTCTAGAAGGCTCACGTTTTCCGAGGTTCGCAAATCCTTGGTTGGAGATGTTTCTACTCTCAATAAAGTCTTCAATTTCTTGGATAAATGGGGCTTGATCAATTTTGGTGCTCCGCTGACGTCATCCTCAGTAGAGGGAACTGTGGACGAGGGTTTGAAGGTTAGGGTTGAAGAAGGGGCTCCGATTGGCGTCCGGGTTGTCGGGGCTCCGAATACTTTGAAGCCATTGAAGGCTCCGCTTTCGGCGGCTGGTACTGCTGAAGGAGGCGGTGGTGGTGGTGGTGATAATGGGTTTAAATTGCCGCCGCTCGCTTCGTATTCGGTTGTTTTCGGGGATTCGGAAGGAGAGAAGGGGAGATTATGTGAGAATTGTAAGGAGAAGTGTGAATCCAAGTATTATGAATGCACAAAGGTATATTTTCTTTTGTTTTTATGATTGTGATTATGGGGTGGATGCTTGATTTGTTGATTTGAGATTGCTGTCTTTGAATTTAGTATAGATTGTAGTTGTTAATGTTGTTGATAGAAGAGGTCTTAGGGCATTTATCTGTAAATTTGGACGTTGAAATTTTGCTTGGATATTGAAAATGAGAACATTGTATCTGTAAATTTGGGTTAATTTTAAACCAAATATTGGTAGAAATTTTCTCCTAAAGATGGGACATGCAAACATGGTATCACCATTGATGGAAACTGGTATTATATATGTATACATAATTTGAACCATAGATGTACTAGTTCAAGCTAACACTGATGACGAGTGGATATTTGGCGTCACAAAGATGTAATATTTTGAGGAAGTATTTGTGTGTATAGCAATTAGCAACTAATACTCTTGGAAGTCAATACTGGGTCTTGTTCTGTGGTTGAGCCTGCACGTTGCTTTATTTTGTTGTTATAAACAAATGTGTCGCGTCTTCTTTCTTTATCTTATAAGCGTATATCAGTTGGAAACATGTTTTCCTCTGCTCAATTTATCAGTGCAGTGTATTTTGGCAGCAGAGTGATGTTCTTGCTACGGAGAGCAGTGAATTACTATGAATTCAGATGCATAAATATCTGATGTGATGGGTTTATTCATCTCCATAATTTCTTATGAATTATTTTTATAACCGTTTTGTTCCTTTGTCCAGCTCGCTGCAGCCTAGCTTTCATATCTGTTTGTTGTTTCTACTTTTTGAGTGTTAGTTAATCTACATCTGGAGAATTGATCATAAAGTGTGATGTTAGCAGGAGGAATACATAATATGCTTGAAGTGTTTTGAGAAAGGTGCGTATGGGGAAAATAAATCTTTGGATGACTTCAAGTTGATTGATCTCATGGAAAGTAATGTTAGTCAAGGAGGTGTGTGGACTGAGACAGAAACTCTACTTCTTTTGGAATCCGTCCTGAAGCACGGAGATGATTGGGAACTTGTTGCTCAAAATGTGCAGACCAAAACAAAACTTGATTGTATATCACGGCTCATTGAGTTGCCATTTGGGGAGCTCATGCTGGGTTCCCATGGAAAGCTTTCTACCCAAACTCTTGTTGATGAAGGTGATGCTGGTCAAGAGCAGCAGGACTCAAGTGTGTCCCAAGATGCAAGTAAGATGGAGATTGATCAGCATCAGGGCACTCATCATGATGACAGCAATCTTCTGGAAAACAATCATCATACGGAGAATGATCATCATCAGGACACTCATCATGATGATGACAATCATAAACTGGAAAACAATCATCATAAAGAGAATGATCATCATCAGGAAATTGTTGAAAAGGAAAACACCGGAGAGGTTGAGAAGCTGGAGCCACCTTCAAAGAAAAGCCGCATTGATTCTTCAGATCCTAGTAGATCCTTAATGGAACAGGTCCGAGCTTCTAATCTTAAGACTTTTGGCAATTATATAAACCATGTTGTTACAATCATTCAACTCTAGAGATTTAAACAGAGCTCCACTCAGGGCGGGTAAGGATGGTAAAACATATGGCTTTATGGCCAAAGACAATAACCGATGCAGTTTCACCCCTAACTTCCAGTTACACTTGCATACTTGATTGACCCTCTCTTTTTTTGGGGGGGGGGAGGGCTGGGATCAAATGAAGTTGATTTGAATATAGTAGGAATGAGTCGTCTTGAAAGCTCTTTGTGTAACAACCCTGAATTTCCACTTTCTTTAGAAAACATATCAGAGAACAAAGCATGGACAATTCAAGAGCTGTTATGCCGCGGTTATTAAACATTTAATAACAGCAAGGCGAAAGGTACTACTACTAGTACATAAATTAATTATTAACTATTACAACTAAAAGAAAATGTAATTAATTAATACACTACTATAACAAACCATAATTATAAACTATTGCAGCGGAAGTCGTAACTTTAATAAATCTACATCTAGGTGAAGTCAACGCTCTCACCCAATATAAGATAGTCACCACCAAGCCCTGCACATTGAAGACATGTAATATCAGCCTTTGGCTGAGCAATATTTCATATCAATAACAACTTTGAACTATTCAATGTGCAGGTGGAATACATACATAGTATTCTACAAAATCATTTCACTTGTACAACATTCAACTTGAATATAATAGATAACCTTCAATAATTCAAATCTACTTTACTTTCTTTCAAAACCATTCTGTAAAATTTTCAAATATAACTCCTTTGAAATCTGTGAGAAATCTGTGGGTAGGAAGTAATAAAATCCAATGAGCTAGCTAGGCTCACTAGATAAGGTAAACACCAAAGTCCCTAGTATGCATACCCCTAACTTGATAACGTATTAAGAAGGAAGACGAATGGCAAGAGTATTGATCAATATACTCCCAACTACTAAAATATATTGTTGAGACACTGTTAACTCAACATACTTCCATACTCGAGGAATACCGCTTACCGGCAACCCCACAATTTAATTAAAACTTGGTAACAATGAGAAACATCCTCTTTTTCATAATCTCAAACTTGTCTCACGAGGAACTTCCTCCTTTTAATAATCTTAAACTTGTCTCACGAGGAACTTCCTCCTTTTAATAATCTCATAAATTATTTTGATATAAATATCGTCAAAACAATTAAAAGCTCCATAATAGCATCGTAAAAACGGTTTCAAACTCTATATCATAGTTTGAAAATACGGTTTCGGAAACGGTCGCGGGAACGGTAACGGTTTCGCTAGAACGGTACGGATACGTTTATCGCGGACTATGTCGCGGTTGTCGCGGCCGAATTTTTATTTGTCTTACTTTTTGTTCTTATTAATCTTTAATAATATTAATATTGTTTTTTAGTGTCATTGGTGAGTTATATTACTGTACTTGTTACTTGTTAGAGGGAGGTCTTTGTAGTATGATTTAAAGAAATAAAAAAAAGAATAGTTATAAAGGGAGTAGAAGAGACGTGGTAAAAAGAAAGAAAGAAAGAAATGAGTTAACTATTGGCTTTTGTACTGTATGTGTGTATCAATAAAAAAATAAAAGACAGTTGGTGAAAAGTAGGTCATATAATGGCCAGCTGTCTCATATTTTCATTAATGGCCAGCTGTCTAGTATTTTATTAATGTCCAGCACTGCTCCAGTCTCCAGCTGCCTGTAAACCATGGTTTTAAAATCCTCCCTCTTATTTCTTCGTCCCTGATCTCTACTCTCATCGGAAAAACCAGGTACGCCGCCTTATAATTTGAAAGCCCTCACCGGAAAGCGTCAAATGTCGGTGAAATATCGTCTGATGCGGGCGATTTTTGTTTGTAACGGTCAAACCGGACGAAATCGCGCTGTTTAAAAAAAGGCCGTGCCAAAACGGAAAATATTGGTTCGGTGACTTGAGATTCCGTTACAATACGGCCGCATCGCGACGGAACGGCCACATTTTAAAACTATGCTCTATATAAATCACAAATCAATATGAAATACTTTCTGAAATAATCTGTACAAGCTTAGTATGAAATCTTACCTTATTAGCAAACCACAGTCAACCAATCTCAATCACAAGTGAAAAAGGTTCTTCTACCAACCCGCGATCTACAATATAATATAATATAGTATAAGTTACTTGACTATACTCCACATATTTTACACATAAACGACATAACCTAGTTAATGAGCCTTGACTACCTTTAAAATAATGCACTTTAAATTTAATCCAAAAAGAATACAACAAAGTCAACATAAGTCAAACTGATCAACAAAAGCCAAACTGTAAATACTACTAACTACATGAAACCCTTTTTCTCCATCTTACATTATATTACTAACTAGTAACTACTATACAACAACAACAAAAACAAAAACAAAAACAACAACTACTACTACAAGTTCATCATATATAAAATACTTCAACTATAATTCAACTTAGAATTTAAACTAACAACTATACTTGATTATCTCCATACTACATCAAAGTCATACCAATTACTAATTAATTTTGTTGAACAGACAACTATAATATTATACTATAATTCGGCAGCCACAACCAACACATAACAATAATTTTGGAGTAAATCTTGAAACTAATAATTAGCAAATTAAACTCGAAATTATGCTAACTAAATCATATTAATTCGTGATAATTTTTGTTGCTCAACAACTATAATATTATGATTCGAACAAGGGGATTAACAAGCAATCCCACATATTACAAATTTTAGAATATACTTTGGAAACAATGATTTCGCAAACCCAACTCGAAAATACATTAACTAAGTCGAATTAAACATGAAACATAAACCAATTATACAAATTTCACATAATAGAATTTTCCCCCAAATTGATTTTTGTTAAGAACCCTAAGTTAACAGAATTCCTAAATTCTAAAAAATCAATCAAATACGAAATTGAAGTTTAAGATTACAACTTACTTGAATGGAGAAGGTAAAATTACACAATAAGAGACCCGAAAATTACTACTTTGATCCGATTTTCGATCGAAAATTCTTCCTCTTCGAAATACCCACTAACCAAGTGAAGATGAAGATGATGGATCAAGTTGATGCGTGATAGTGATTGATGATCTCTTCTTTTGGTTTTTCTTTTGTAGCTTTGATGGAGTATTCAAGCAAGAGTTTTTTTTTTCTAAAAAAAAAAAGGAAATGTTGCTCGTAGGTTAGAGGAGATGGAGCAGTGCTTTCCTTCTTTTTTTTTTTTACAAACTAAAGTCAATAGGTATAAAAAAATACGGGGTGTTACAATCTACCCCCTTAAAATAAGTCCCGAAACTTAAGTATTACTCAAATGATTAAACTTATACTCTTGTTTCTGAAAACCGCTGATTAACTCTATAAGTTAACCAGCTACTATCATTCTGGATAACATCTCCAACAACCAAATCATTTCGGAGAACATCTCCGACAACTAATTCACTTTCTCATAGATCAATTCAATTGATCACCTTTATAACCAACCAATCATTCCAACTAATATATTCATACTATAACTAGGGCTGAGCAACATACCGGTCCAGACCGGAATTTGGACCGGACCGGACCGGACCGGACCGGAGATTCCGGTCCGGTCCTCGGTCCAAAGAAAATGTTGATTCCGGGTTTCCGGTCCGGTCCGGTCCGGTCCGAGCAAAACCGGAATCCACCGGTCCGGACCGGAAACCCGGTTTTAATTAAAAAAAAAAATTTACTTAAATGAGAAAAGTAAAAAAGAGGGGCTGTGGCAGTTTTGTTTGCAACCCTAGATCTAAAACACTCACACGGTTAATCGGAAATCCCAAAACCCCCAGCTTTCATTTCTCTCTCTCTCGGGTTTCATTTTCCCCAAACCCTTATTTTCTTTTTCCTCTCATTCGGTGACTCCTCTCTCTTCCTCTTGCCTTTGCTGCTGTTCCGGCCACGAGCTCTGCCTTCGCCGGCGTTTCCCAGCTCGCCGGAGCTTTCGTTTCTTGCCGGTCTTGCGGCTGCTACCCCTGGTTGTAGCTGCTGTTGTTGTTTTGTTGCTGTCGACCTGTCGTTGGTGCAGCAGTGAGCCACCAAAGTGGCAAAGTTTGCCTCTTTGTTCTATTTTTCTCTTTCCTCTGGTTCGCGGTTGTGTTGTTGGAGTTTGCTGCTTCTTCGTGAAACTCAGATGCATGTGGTGGCGCTGCGCGAAATCATGTGGTGCCACACTTGCCATCCATCTTCGTGAAACACAATTTCCTTTTCGTTTTAGTTGCTGTAGAAGATGAGTTCTATTTTTGTGTAATTTTTTTTTTTCGTTTTCTGCTCAATTTTGTTTATCATCTTTTAATTGTTGTTGTGTTTTTTTTTTCACTTTTTGTTTTAATTTTATAATTTCATAACCATGGCAGAAACCAGAAAATACAGTGAAATCGTTTTTTTTTTTTAAAATTTAAAAAAAAAAAATTAAAAAACAGGTCCAAAACCGGACCGGACCTGAAAAATCAGGTTCGGTCCGGTCTAGACCGGAATCGAAACAGGTCCGGTCCAGGTCCAAAAAACTGCTCAATTCCGGTCCACCGGTCCGGTTCTGGACCGGTGCTCAGCCCTAACTATAACAAGTAGAACCAACACCTCATAGATCAATTCATACAACAATTTCAACTAAAAATGTTCATACTATAAGAAGTAAAAGATGCAACATAGTACAAGGTTTACCATAAAACTTCTAGTCATACACGAATTATGTATACTTTATACATTAAGGTATACATCACATATGAAATCATAACAACTTTTAGCACCAAACACACAATTGGCACGAAATCCACCCCCTAAAAAGGAAGTTACGCCCTCGTAACTACCAATAACATAAACAAGAGATGGGGACACATAAAACACATGACATCCTCGGTCTTACGAGTAGTTCCTCGGTGTTGTGGTTTGACCATAAAACCTTTACTATCCATTTCTTAACCTTACAGGTCTTACAGATCTATTGGTCTAGAGTCTCAACTAGAACTCCAACTATCACCATGTGAAGAGTTACTAATACGATGTCGTAACTAAGAAACATGGAATACATTACAAATACAATCAATTATCCTTTCAAGGATCACATTTGGATCGATAAACTTGCGAATCAACTCCCTTACTAAGGCTTAGACACGACGGGAAAGAATCTAAGTCGAGCTACATCGAACCACTACCGTCACACTCGTTGGACTATGTCGTAGATTGTGGAATTCAATTCATAACTACATTGTGGTTCACAAGTGCTTTAAATAATAACACAGGATTTTCTCGAAAATCCGGCGGAGTTTCCTTTGTAAAATGGACAACTCGAAATGAGAAAATGTGTTATAAACCTGTTACAATCACAATACATAAAAGCATTTCCAAATCCATTACTCAACGCTTTCGCGGAGCAACAACTAACCCGAACAGAGAGTACTATTTCTCTTCTAAAAATAGAAGTAAAGAATCATACAATATGAACTCACCATTACATGGTTGGGCGTACTCGCCAAAAAAAGAAACGTAAAACAATTCACAACTAGACGTCTAGAACTTCAACTTGAAGTTATTATAACACTCACAATCACCAAGGCATACCACAAAAGGCAAAACAAAATACTTTGACGGTCGCATCAACATTGGGCCGAGTCCTAACCCATAAAGATTCATAGCACGTTTTTACAGTTTATAACCCTCACGTAATCAATGACACCACGACAATCACATCAAAGCACACTAAGCATTGACATCCATAGTTTTAAAAAGCGCGCCCAAGGCGCGCCTAGGCGTGAGGCGGATTCAGGCGACGGCCAAAACACATCCCAAGGGTGAGGCGAGGCGATCTACAGTAGGCGCTAAGAGGCGCGCGCCTTTGAGACCCCTCCGGCGAGGCGCAAGGCGCAAGGCGTTCGCTTTCGGAAGAGAGGCGTAAGAGATGGGGAGGGGAAGTAGAATCGGGTATAAAAGTTGAAAAAAAACCAAAATTTCTTCACATTTTAACTTACTTTTGCTTTAATTCAGTAATTTCGAGCAAAAGCCCTTTGTTAATTGCATGATATTTTACCAAATTGAACCCTAATTAAAAGCCCTAAATTTGGAGAAAACCCTAATTCGCGAATTGCAAACAAATACCGCAATTTGGTGGCTGTTGGTTTAACAGAAGTTGCCGATGAGGTATTTCCGGTGGCCGACGGCACCGCTGCTATCTCCGGTGGCCGCCGACAGTTCAGGTCAGTTTACTTTTCTCTATCTTCAATCTTCCCTACTGTTTCTCTTTTCGACCTTATCTTCTTATCTTTCTCTCTCCTCTTTCCTTCGATTATTTGTGGCGAGCTCCTCTTTCTTCTGTTCTTCGATGTTCGATCTCTCTCTTTCTTCCTTCGAGGTCTTCTGACTTCAACCTTTTTCAGGTTAACGTTTTCTTTTTCTCCTCTTTCTTTGTTTCACGTGAACTTTTTGTTTTGTATTTGACCTTTTTAGTTTTTCTTTTTCTTTTTCTCCTCTCTTTCTTTGTTTCACGTGAACTTTTTGTTTTTGTATTTGACCTTTTTAGTTTTTCATTTTCATTTTCTTTTTATTTTCCTTATCCTCTCCATCCTTATTTGTTCTGCTTTTTTCACTACTTTTGTTCTTCGTAAAATTGTTTTTCTTTTAAAACAAGTAATTTAATTTCATTGATATTATGTAAATAGGACATCATAAAATTTACTATAGCAAATCTAAGTATGGACAATAGCTTTTTTTTAAAAAAAAAAGAATTTACAATAGCTTAATTTTTTAATTATTATGTTCTTTTGAGTATAAAATATTCTATGATTGATTATTAAGGATTTTAGCACTAAAGGTGCGCCTCGACTACGAGATGCGTGCGCCTTCGCCTTGCGCCTTGCGCCTCCCCTTGCGCCTCGGTGCGCCTTGCGCCTTTTAAAACTAAGTTTACATCCAAAGAGCACTTAAATAACCTTACGCGTGAATATAATAACCTTACGCGTGAATATGGAACAACCAATTTTCTTTCTTTCAAAACGAATATTGGAAATGCAATAATAAATGACCTTTTATAGAACTCTTGTTTTGCAAAAACTTTGCTCAATCATTCTTACTGTCACAACAGTATTCTAGACATGAAGTAACAACATGCTAAGCTCTATCGCTTTAAAACAATTCCTTGATGGGATCCAATCAATCCAAATAATAAGGCATATATTTCCGTTACTAGGGTGTTGAGGCTTGAAACCTATGACAATGGGGTCGAACATAACCCTGACAACAAAAGTGGAGTTTAAAATCTCCGGCATTGGTTTGACTTATAGTCCTGATAGTGGGGACGTGGAAACTTGAAACCTCCACCAAGGGGCCGGCCATCCAATTATTCACTTTACTTGGGTCGAAACCCAGACAAGTTTTAAGCACATAACACGATTTCAAACATTCTTTACTAAACACCAAGTCTCCTATTACTTGGTAACACTCAAAACACATCATAGAACGATAGAAAGCTCCATTTAGAGACCTTCAAGGCTCACAATCCGTGGGAGAATTGCCCCCTTTCAAAACTTTTTTAGAAACATGTTCTTAACTTTTCCAAAATTCACTCAAATCGTTGTAGAAATACCATTATTAGATCGATTCGAGAATGAATCCACAACCTTAATTGAAACGTGTCTAAATCACTTTCACACGCTACACAAACAAATTGAACAATCTCACATAGTCTTTGGTAGGGTAACTTACTCGTTGACCAAACAGGGCCAAATCGAGCTACTAAGATACTATAGAAAATGATATGCTCTATTTACATGAAACTAAAGCTTACTTTATACAAAATTCCTTTTTAGAACCATGTCTCAAAACTAACACACATTCATAACACATCATAAACCGTTCACACACTATAGTTTCACAAAATAAAATTTTAAGTCGTGCATGGATACGTGAATCACATGAACTAACGACTCCGTCAACAATAATGGTGGTATTACCCTTGCCTATCGGTACTCAACACTCCAAACCTAGCAATCGAGAGTTAACTTAAATTCACTTCTCAAGGTTCATGAAATAGATATGGTCCACTATAATTCCTTAGTTTCTACTCCCTCTGTCCCAAAATACTCTTTACACTTTCCTTTTTCATCTGTCCCAGAATACTCTTTACACTTCTATTTTTGGATATGACCCACTATTATTTTAATCCTTGTACCTGTTAACAATTGGCCCACACTCTCTCTCCTCCAAATAAAATAATACCACTCATATTACCTACCAACTGTAACCATTGGCCCACACTCTCTCTCCACCAAATAAAAAAATACTACTTTTACTACCTACTAACACCTATCACATCTACTTTTTCAATAAAATAACAATTGATAACCAAACAACAACTTATCATCTAAAACTACGTGCCCTGATAAGTGTCAAGAGTATTCTGGGACGGAGGGAGTATTAAAATCATTAGTTTTGACTCAAACAACTAGTCATAGACTTGCCACATGATACACTTAACCCTCACTCACTTAAAAAATTAAATCAAATTAATCAATTACACACTTTAACCACTATAATAACTTAGTCTCATTCTTCGGAACAAGACTTAAGTAAATTGAGTTTGAGCACATTAAACCATTCCTAATGGCCTCTAGGTTATTAACGATGATTTGTTCAACTTTAAATGGGCGTCTAACGCTCCAGGGCGACACAAAGGAGAGTTTGTTATAAGTTATAACCAAGCTATCTCGAGGTTCTCAACTAATTAACATGGTACAACTATAACTCCACAACTACAGACATTTCATTAGACAAGTGCAAGAAACTGTGGAACTTGTAGCTTGTCATTTAAGTTTAGTGACTACCAATCAAGAACTTTGCAATGACTTTAAACCAAAGACTTAGATTACTTCAACTTATACTCCTAACATTAAACTCAATGAGAAGAGACTCTCTTCGTTAAACCAGTCTACATTAGAATCGCTAAACATTTTAGTGTTATTAGACCTTGATCACTACTAAACAAATCACATAACGGGGAAATACATGTCCCACCATCGACATGACTCGAGTTGACATTATGCCTTGCATATGTCACTACTTCATAGGCTTACTAGATACATAACAGTTACTAGTTGTTTTATAATGGTCTCAAACCGACTCCTTAACACCGACAAATAAACATTAATACTTTACCAGGGTCAAACGGTTGACCCTTAACACGTTATGATCTGACTTTGACTAGTCACGAGTATGCTACGAGAAACCTACCCACTTGGACTAATTCCTTTTTCCTTTAGCTATACACATCACCATAAATACTCCATGAAAGTCAACAGAACACGAATACAGTGGATAGTCATCTCATGACTCGCTCGACTACTTTAAACTCACGTAAACAAGGTCTATAGGCATGACCAAGAGAGCTAATAACTCGAGTTTCAACTCTTGTTATAGCCTCAACACACAATCATACACTAACAAGTCAATTCATAGCACTTAGTCAACAAGACTAGCATATCCAAGACATAACCAAACCATTCCCTGTAAGGTTTTCAATTAATTCACGCCAACTACAATTCGTGCATGCCATCACGCAACTCAATTAGTTTGCAATTTAAGAATCAAGTAGTTAATCACTAAACATTCTCAAGGCCAAAAGATGGACAAAGTACGGGAGGTGGGTGGGTCTAACACCACAATACACACAAGAACAAAAAAAATAAAAGGGAGTGCCACTTGAATGGAATACGGCTCACCCTTATCCACAATAATAGTTCGTCCTAATGTGAATATAAAAAAACGACGAGCTGGATACTTAAATGAAATAGGTGACGATAGAAATTAACATCAAGACGGAATGTCACCCCAAAGTTCCCGTAAACAAATGGAACTAAATTTCGCATTATGCGACTCAAACTTGAACTTATAGCACACTCTCGGCTATGCACCAACTTAAAATCACAACCCAAACAAGGATATACTCGAAATAGATTTACCTTTACTAGCCAATCATTCCAAACATCGAAGCAAGCACAACTCAACTTGAGTCAAACATGAAACTCACCTAGTTCCACACTTACCAAACTCATTGACTGTATCAAGTCAAACATCTACATAAGAGGGATCCACAACAACTACCATACACAACCACATGTAATCCCTTACTTCCCATATCTCAATCTTACATCGGCTTTTCAAATTTTAATACTTTCATTTATTTATTCTTACTTAAGGTCACAACCTCAAGGTTACAACTCTAGGCACAACCTACTAGGTCACAAAAATCTACCTCAAGGTAGGGATGGATCCAACTTTCAATCAAAACAATGATTAAAACTTTCGTACATTATTCTTCATCATTAACACGCACGCCGGCCGCTGGTGGTCTTAATGGTGATGAACAATCCACGTAGGGAGATATACTTTCTCCTAAAAACATAGTTTCAAAATAAACAAAGGAATTTGGAGATCTCGATAGGTAGTAAACCGATGGTCACAACTCTAGGTCTCAATCCTATACCACAACTCAAGGATAACCTCTAGGGCTAACTTAAGGCCCTACATCTAAACTGGTGGCTAATCCTCTAGACCACTCTAAACTCAACTCTAGGCTCTATTGTAAATTGGAGCCGTAGGCTCTAATACCAACTATAACAACTCTGAATTTTCACTTTCTTTAGAAAACATATCAGAGTACAAAGCATGGACAATTCAAGAGCTGTTATGCCGCGATTATTAAACATTTAATAACAGCAAGGCCAAAGGTACTACTACTAGTACATAAATTAATTATTAACTACAACTAAAAGAAAATGTAATTAATTAATACACTACTATAACAAACCATAATTCTAAACTATTGCAATAGAAGTCTTAACTTTAATAAATCTACATCTAGGTGAAGTCAACGCTCTCACCTAATATAAGCTAGTCACCACCAAGCCCTGCACATTGAAGACATGTAATATCAGCCAAAAGGCTGAGCAAGATTTCATACCAATAACAACTTTAAACAATCCAATGTGCAGGTGGAATACATACATAGTATTCCACAAAATCATTTCACTTGTACAACATTCAACTTGAATATAATAAATAACCTTCAATAATTCAAATTTACTTAACTTTCTTTCTAAACCATTCTGTAAAATTTTCAAATATAACTCCTTTGAAATCTGTGAGTAGGAAGTAATAAAATCCAATGAGCTAGTTAGGCTCACTAGATAAGATAAACACCAAAGTCCCTAGTATGCATACCCCTAACTTGATAACGTATTAAGAAGGAAGACGAATGGCAAGAGTATTGATCAATATACTCCCAACTACTAAAGTATATTGTTGAGACACTGTTAACTCAACATACTTCCATACTCGAGGAATACCGCTTACCGGCAACCCCACAATTTAATTAAAACTTGGTAACAATGAGAAACATCCTCCTTTTCTTAATCTCAAACTTGTCTCACGAGGAACTTCCTCCTTTTAATAATCTTAAACTTGTGTCACGAGGAACTTCCTCCTTTTAATAATCTCATAAATTATTTGATATAAATATCGTCAAAACAATTAAAAGCTCCATAATAGCATCGTAAAAACGATTCCAAACTCTATATAAATCACAAATCAATATGAAATACTTTCTGAAATAATCTGTACAAGCTTAGTGTGAAATCTTACTTTATTAGCAAACCACAGTCAACCAATCTCAATCACAAGTCAAAAAAGGTTCTTTTACGAACCCGCGATCTACAATATAATATAATATAATATAGTATAAGTCACTTGACTATACTCCACATATTTTACACATAAACGACATAACCTAGTTAATGAGCCTTGACTACTTTTAAAACAATGCACTTTAAATTTAATCCAAAAAGAATACAACAAAGTCAACATAAGTCAAACTGATCATCAAAAGCCAAACTGTAAATACTACTAACTACATGAAACCCTTTTTCTCCATCTTACATTATATTACTAACTAGTAACTACTATACAACAACAACAAAAACAAAAACAACTACTACTACAAGTTCATCATATATAAAATACTTCAACTATAATTCAACTTAGAATTTAAACTAACAACTATACTTGATTATCTCCATACTACATCAAAGTCATACCAATTACTAATTAATTTTGTTGAACAGACAACTATAATATTATACTATAATTCGGCAGCCACAACCAACACATAACAATAATTTTGGAGTAAATCTTGAAACTAATAATTAGCAAATTAAACTCGAAATTATGCTAACTAAATCATATTAATTCGTGATAATTTTTGTTGCTCAACAACTATAATATTATGATTCGAACAAGGGGATTAACAAGCAATCCCACATATTACAAAATTTAGAATATACTTTGGAAACAATGATTTCGCAAACCCAACTCGAAAATACATTAACTAAGTCGAATTAAACATGAAACATAAACCAATTATACAAATTTCACATAATAGAAATTTCCCCCAAATTGATTTTTGTTAAGAACTCTAAGTTAACAGAAATCCTAAATTCTAAAAAATCAATCAAATACGAAATTGAAGTTTAAGATTACAACTTACTTGAATGGAGAAGGTAAAATTACACAATAAGAGACCCGAAAATCACTACTTTGATCCGGTTTTCGATCGAAAATAGCAATAGAACCCAATTCTTCCTCTTCGAAATACCCACTAACCAAGTGAAGATGAAGATGAAGATGATGGATCAAGTTGATGCGTGATAGTGATTGATGATCTCTTCTTTTGGTTTTTCTTTTGTAGCTTTGATGGAGTATTCAAGCAAGAGTTTTTTTTTTTTAAAAAAAAAAAGGGAAATGTTGCTCGTAGGTTAGAGGAGATGGAGCAGTGCTTTCCTTCTTTTGTTTTGCTTTTTTTTTTTTTCTCTTTTTTTTTCTATAAATTCTTCATGTCTCTTATAATTACTAACATAATAATGTGTAGTTGGAAACTTAACTTAGGAAATCTAGGAATTAGTTTTTGACTCCTTCTAAGATAAAGTCAATAGGTGAGAAATAAAATATATTTAATAACATAATATTTTAGATCTTTTTTTTTTTTTTACAAACTAAAGTCAATAGGTATAAAAAAATACGGGGTGTTACACTTTGTGATGTTGAACTTTTCTTATGGCTCTAGTACTTGGAGTGAGATCATGTATAACATAGTTAGTGTATTCAACTATTATCCTTAATGATAGAACCCCTTTCTGAACCTTACTTTCTCTGTTAAAGGAAATCAACAGTGTCTTATTGGGGGTAATGGATACATATTCATCTGCATATATTTGGTATAGATATTTACAGTATCATGAATGTTATTTAGATCACTGAAGAATCTTTGAAACAGTTGCCTATAACAAGCATTGATATGGTACATTGTAGTTGTCAGTAACTAATAACAATTGCCTCTCTTGAGACTCCCTACTCTTTTATCCCTTTTGGCTCTGTTTTTGAGGGGGGTGGGGGGATTGGTTTGCTGGTAAGAATATGTTTCTTGGTGCCACGAACAACTATAAGTAGATTGGTTCTGGTAGCCTATGATTGTGAAAGTATTGCTTTCCTAAACAAATAGGAAGTGTTGGTTGAATGACTAAGATGCAAATTATCCCCTAATAATTCAAGCTTAAACTTGCCCTGCAGTGACTGTTGATTCTGCTCATTAGTGGTAATTCTGATCTTATTTTTATCAGGTAGCTTTCATTTCTACCATGGTTGTTCCTCAAGTAACAGCGGCAGCTGCTAATGCTGCCATCTTAGTTCTATGTGATGGGAACCCCTTGTTGAGGGAGATTTTCTATTCAGATGAAAATATTTTCATAGAAGAGCAGAAATCTGGCAATCTCAATACAGAAATGGAAAGGGCTTTTCAATCTGAGAAGACAGAGATGAAGGACGCATCTCATTTATCAGGTATTTTACACATCACATCATATTCATGGCCATATTACTAGATTCATATGAAAAAGGGGGTTTGGCACATTTGTATGAGAAAAGGAATCTTTTTTTACCTGTGCCCAACAGTTTCACTATTTTAACTTGGCTGAGATCCTCACTTTGGTGATGACCTATGGTTTTACTGATTTCATTTTGGTGCCATGAGGTTTTAGAAACATTTCCACTTGGCCATTTGGTGCTCTTTAGTTTTAAAAATATTGTTCAGCTTAGTAATCTAACGTTAATTTGCCAGTCTCTTCTTTCAAGTAATTTGTCATTGTAAAATAAAATAGAAATTGACCCGACAAACATTACGTATTGGGTTGAGTTCGTATTGTGTCGACAGTGAAATACTAAACCTAAATAATCGTTTTAACCCGTATCCTTTCTACTACTCCTTTCATCCCCAAAAGCCTTTCCATTTTTTTTGTGCACAAGGACTGTGGAAAGCTGTTGTAGTTGGCCTTTGTTGAGTAAACTATCAATATTATATAGTAGAGTAATTTGACTCTGACAAAATTGTACAAGTTAAGGGGAAATGATAATATCATAAGTCCTATAAGGAAATGTGCAATATGTAATGGCGACGAACAAATATGGTAATATGGAAAAGGTTTTGAGGCCGGAAAGAGTTATATTTTGCAGTTTCCACACCCCCCCCTCACTATTTCAACTTGGCTGAGATCCTCACTTTGGTGATGACCTATGGTTTTACTGATTTCATTTTGGTGCCATGAGGTTTTAGAAACATTTCCACTTGGCCATTTGATGCTCTTTAGTTTTAAAAATATTGTTCAGCTTAGTAATCTAATGTTAATTTGCCAGTCTCTTCTTTCAAGTAATTTGTCATTGTAAAATAAAATAGAAATTGACCCGACAAACATTACGTATTGGGTTGAGTTCGTATTGTGTCGACAGTGAAATACTAAACCTAAATAATCGTTTTAACCCGTATCCTTTCTACTACTCCTTTCATCCCCTAAAGCCTTTCCATTTTTTTTGTGCACAAGGACTGTGGAAAGCTGTTGTAGTTGGCCTTTGTTGAGTAAACTATCAATATAGTAGAGTAATTTGACTCTGACAAAATTGTACAAGTTAAGGGGAAATGATAATATCATAAGTCCTATAAGGAAATGTGCAATATGTAATGGCGACGAACAAATATGGTAATATGGAAAAGGTTTTGAGGCCGGAAAGAGTTATATTTTGCAGTTTCCACACCCCCCCCTCTCACTATTTCAACTTGGCTGAGATCCTCACTTTGGTGATGACCTATGGTTTTACTGATTTCATTTTGGTGCCATGAGGTTTTAGAAACATTTCCACTTGGCCATTTGATGCTCTTTAGTTTTAAAAATATTGTTCAGCTTAGTAATCTAACGTTAATTTGCCAGTCTCTTCTTTCAAGTAATTTGCCATTGTAAAATAAAATAGAAATTGACCCGACAAACATTACGTATTGGGTTGAGTTCGTATTGTGTCGACAGTGAAATTACTAAACCTAAATAATCGTTTTAACCCGTATCCTTTCTACTACTCCTTTCATCCCCTAAAGCCTTTCCATTTTTTTTGTGCACAAGGACTGTGGAAAGCTGATGTTGTTGGCCTTTGTTGAGTAAACTATCAATATAGTAGAGTAATTTGACTCTGACAAAATTGTACAAGTTAAGGGGAAATGATAATATCATAAGTCCTATAAGGAAATGTGCAATATGTAATGGCGACGAACAAATATGGTAATATGGAAAAGGTTTTGAGGCCGGAAAGAGTTATATTTTGCAGTTTCCACATCCCGCCCCCCAAAAAAAAAAAAAACAAAAACCCCCAATGGGCAGTTTCTTTTTATTAATATAGTTGAATGTTAAATCAACAAGTTCTCCATGTTTTGAGTTTTTTTTTTTTTATTACAATTATGGTCCATCTGTAGAAGTTCTAATATTTTTTGACCAATTTTCATATTCACTAATAAATTTCCTTTGAGATGTTTAAACATGAAAGGTTGAATAGGTACTTCTTAGAAGTTTTCGGCCCGACAAGAAAATGAAGAATATTTTGTGAAATACATGAAACTTGGAGGACATTTACACAGTCAGAGAAATTTACACACACCCAAATGTAATTAAATGAAACCACTCAACACTATAGTGGAATTAGTGAAAGTACTAAGCACCAAAATGATAACTACTAAAACCTCAGGGCATTGAGAATGGAACTAGGGAAACCACAGGGGACAAAGGGGAATCAACTAAACCTCAGGGCACTAAGAACAGGGATGACAATCTAAACACACCCAAATGTAATTAATGAAACCACTCAACACTGAAGTGGAATTAGTGAAAGTAAGAAGCACCAAAATGATAACTACTATAACCTCAGGGCATCAAGAATGGAACTACTGAAACCACAGGGGACAAAGGGGAATTAAACTAAACCTCGGGGCACTGAAGCACAGGGATGACTAACAAAGTAAAAAGTGTGCATGTTTTCCCTATTTCCCCTGTTTTTATCAGAAGGTGTAGGTCAGCAAAATTAACTTTTGTAGTAGGAAGGAAAAATGGGGTGGAAACGTGATTTGGGCAGAAACATCCTCTTCATCCCACAAAGGGTTACAAACAGCATAAGGAGGTTGGGTCATTAGGTGTTGAGGTGGATAGCGATTGGTAGTGAATAATGGGTTAATTTAGAAAGATATTCTGAGTCTGTACATTATAGGAATGTGGCAAACCCCCTTTTATTTATAGCAAATCTTGTGAGTCTGTACATTGTAATGGGTGCGTATGCTGCCTGATATTACTTATCTAATTTATACATTATCATTGAATATCAGTTTTTCTTAGTCACTCAAATGTCTTCTGTAGAGATTGACAAAATATCACCAATGGGAGATTCCATTCCCCTAGCCCTACGGATGAGAGCAGCAGTTGCCACAGCACTTGGAGCAGCTGCTGCGCATGCCAAATTATTGGCTGATCAGGAAGAAAGGGAGATCGAACACTTGATGACCTTCATTATTGAGTCCCAGGTAGAAATTCATCATTGTTTCCCCTTCAGCTTTAAAACTTGTTTGGGAAAACATTGAGCTTTGATACTATATAATATCCTGGATACATTTATATGCCCTTGCTCAATCTTTGACTCTTGAAAGTAACAACTGTCAATGTCTATTGTTTTTATGAATGCTGAGCAGGTGAAGAAATTGCAACGCAAAGTGAAGCACTTTGAGGATCTAGAGCAGATTATGGAGAAGGAACACGTACTATTAGAGGAGTCAAAAGATGATATAATTGCACAGAGGATAGCCACTTTGCGAGTACTTTTTAGTGCAGGAATATCTCGGCCAAGGGATCATAATTGGTTGATACAGCCCTCCAGTAGCGTATGACACCTGGTTGCACTTTTAAAAAAAAGGAATGCAGAGCTCCTGTGAATGCGCATTCTCTGTGGCACCATAGGATGTAGGATTTAGTGTTCCTTCGTGCTGTATCTATAACATTCTGAACCCCTTTCGGTAACTACCCAGGAATAACAGTAGAGGAGGCCTTTGTAAGAAGAAAAAAAGAGCCGCAGAGCAGTCATTGAAAATTTAGCTTCAAATGTACACCGCGTGTAGAGTTTAGAATTATACACGTCTCTGGATGATGGTTGTATTTCATAATTCATATTACCAAGGCAATCATCAGGCTAGTTTTGGCGTAAAGACTTGCAGGGCACCTCAACTCAGATGAAGGAAAAAGCTAGACATAGAAATGTAGTAGTAAGCAAATTTCTCTAGTATCAGTTACACTACATAGCAATATAACCAATTACAATCACTTAACAAAGAATAGGCAGTTTAAGAATAATAAGCAAATAATTGAATTAGAGACTTTTTGTTTAAGTGACACATATGGTAACACCACATTGCTGATGATACAAATAAAAATTGGAAATAGTTAAGACGGAAATAAGTTGTATATTAGCTATTTTGGTTGGAGCGCCATTGGTCAGCAATCCAGCTTTTTCTTCAGTGGTGGCATCTTTTCTCTAATTTCATTTTGTAAATCGAATCCATGGTCCTCTGATCAACAGCTTTATCATTAATTTCTTGTCATCCAATCGTATGTTTATCCTTCAGCTTTATCATATATACTTCTACACTCCATTTCTAACAAAGTAACAATCATGTTAGCACTCCTGATTTTAGTCTCCTACTTGTAAAACAAGCATTGATAAAATCATTAGTCTAAGGGGCAAGGGCTTCCTTGAATAGGGTCCCCCATGAATATGCCAGATGTATTTCTGCGTTGAAGGAATAAAAGTATCTTTCTAATGACCTTTGATGGTACAAATTTGGAAACGACAATTCTTTGGTCCAAGCCACTTCTTAACATAAACTGGTATTACACAACATAAGAGTATTTAGTTGGGCGGATAACATTTTTAAAGAAAAGCGATTACTCATGTTCCTTTGTTCGGTTTGTAAAGGGTGAGAAAAAATGTCTAAATAATTTTTCTTGGAAAAGACGATTTCTAGGGTGAACTTTACTTCATCTGATTTCTTTTTAAAATGAAAAGTTAGAGAGAAGAAAAAATGAAATGACATAAGGGGGGATGATGAATTTGGAAATGTTTTCCCTTGGAAATGTTTTCCCTTGGAAAATGTTATTTAATGAAAAATAGTTATCAGTTGAACTTGAACGTGTTTCCGTCCAACCAAACAGATCCCTACCGAAAGAAGCTAGATATGATGAGACTTGGAGGATAGAATGCAAAAACCTTAGAATAGACGTCATGGAAATTGAATTTGGCAAGATTGCAATACAAGACTAGTAGTATCAAGTGTATAATTATACATGTACCTTGCCTACCTGGTAAGTACCCATCTTTCCCATTGTCGGGCTCCATGAAACATACATATTGCATGACAATCAGAGCACTTACAGTAGCGAGCAAGAGTTTTGCTTCGTCATTAGACCATACTTCTATGAGCATATAGTATATGATCGTACAGTCCGACACAGTATTTTGTGCCATTGAAATCCTCCCTTCAACATTTACAATCTCCACAATTTCGTCATCGGTAGTTTTATATGATCGAATTTTCCAGTTTTGGGTTTTAGTCTTGGTGAACGAGGCCTTGATGGTCAAGTTACATAAACCAGAACCTTCTTGATACTGGATATCTCTTAGTATCTTTAATTCTGAACCCAGTAAATTCATCTTCAATATAATTGCTGCAGCATGATGCCTTACGAGTCCACATGTCAGCGTTAACCATATTACATACTTTACATCCACGGTGTGTTCAAGCCTCAGAACAATACCCGCCTGTCAATGTCTCTCTAAAGAATCAATTGCAAAAGTGGCGGATCCATAATATTAGGGCCAGGGTGTTTCAGGACTAATAATTTGGGATTCCAGAATCGACAATCAACCGTCAACACAACTTTTATTTGTATTTCTTAATGGCCCAATGGAGGGGTGGATCATGCTTCTTCCTTATTTGGGGTGTCAATTGACACCCTTCGCCTCAATGTAGGTCCTGCATTATATTTGCAGAGTACTTTTAGCTGCAAGACACTGTAGATATTGATTCAAATACCATAATAGAAAGCATCGATCCAGAGGAATGAGCTCATAGATAGTTTAAATTTACCCTGAGACAGGCAATTGTTTAGCAGAACTTCAGTGATAAGAAGCTTGCCTTGTATAGATGGTCAAGAATTCCTTCTTTATCTTCTCCCCTACAGGTTCATGATTTGAAAGACTTATAGTTTATAAACCAATAAGTAGGATCAAAAGACCATCATAAACCTCGAAAAATGAAGTAATTTTTTTAGTTACGCAAGTAAGGTTTACTTACCGTACATGAACCATCCACCCTTACAAGAAACATAAGTTTTAGTTACAATGCGACTTAAATGGGTGAGGGCTCGAATTCTTTCAAAAAGAATGCCATGCCTAGCACTGCTAATCTGAATATAAGTGAAACATCAAACATCAGATACGAGTACGACAAATTCTCAAACTACACCAAACTACATATCTTTGATCAAGTGTGGATTTTTGGCATGTGCTAATAAGGAGATGTTAAAGTTAAACTACTACGGTCTACGCTAACCCTACAAATCAAGTTCTATAAAGATGAAATAAGTTAAGCAAGGAAAAGTCATCATATTCACCTGTATTATAGTGGCACTCTCAGAAGTATCATCGTCAATTATTAGACTACCCTGCATAGAAACCAAAAGGCACATCATGTGAGTATAGCATAAAACAATTGCAGGTTCAGTAGGAAAGACAAAATCCAGAAGATTTAAAAACTTTTTATATAAAAGATTCCCAGGAAGACAGCATAAGGCCAACAACCTATATTTAATAAAAGGAATGGGAATCCAAAAAGATCAAATACCAAAAACATATCAGACAGAATTCTAATCAAAGAGGGGATGGGAGATTTCATGGAAAAAGCAAAAAAGAAAAGAAAACACTAGTGTTATTTTAATAAGAGCATATGCACACCATTTTCTTTAATCTTGTGAATTTTGCACTTCTAGTCTTCCAAAATTCATAAGATTTTAGTGAATTACTTAGCTAGATTTGGTATCATCCACAAAGCCAGCTTAATGTCATTTTCTGTGCAAGATAAGAAAATAGCTGACCTTGAATAATGTTTTCGTACTTATCAACATTGCCATAATCAATTACTATTATAACCACATTAAATCAAATCTTGAAAATGAAATCAGTGCAAGTTTTTGTTGCTGTGCAGGATAAGTTTATGAAGGTCAAATAGACAATTTAAAAATAGAAACTTGATTTGTAA